>BFEA01000006.1:4905926-4919429 GCA_003427395.1 Chara braunii | reverse complement strand
GAGAGAGAGAGAGAGAGAGTTCTTCTTCTTCCTCTTCTAAGTCCATCTCTTTCTCACCTTCTCACTACCTGACTTCTCAGTATCTGCAGACTACAAGAGAGAGAGAGAGAGAGAGAGAGAAAGAGAGAGATTGGTCACTTTGGGATTTGACGACATTTGGATCCAGACTCAACATTGGGATTCAGACGTTTGACGAGGGATTATTTGGAAATGTACCAAAGACTTGGTGTTGATGACATTCCCATCCTCCCCTCTTCTTCGTCTGTGTATAGTTGGGGACTGGCGCATTCTTCCTGTGTGAACGCCATGCCCGTTCACACCATGGAATGATGATGATGTATGTTTCGTCTGCATGGCAACATTGATTGTTTGGATCATTGGTATTTAAGCCTTCCGCTGTGTTATCTTGTACTTCGTGAGAGAGGTTGGTTCCTGTTCTGGTCCGCACCATTACAGTATGCGACATGTAGACAGCGTGGCCAGTGCCACGTCAGCATAGAGACAGGTGACATGCGCCACATCAGCAATGAAGACAGATGGCCAGCAATGTAAACAGGTGGCATGCGCCGCATCAGCAACATAGACAGGTGGCATCCACCACATCAGCAGAGGCTGGCGCTCAGCAGAGAAGGCGCCAGCATGCTGCCACAGTCCCGCGTCGCCGTCCACAGTACCAGCGCACAGCCAGCGTCAAGCCAGCGTCCAACCAGCGTCGAGCCAGCGTCATGCCAGCGTCCAGCCAGTGTCAAGGCAGCATAGCAAGACTGAATGTTGACCTCCTGGAGACCAAGCTTTATGTAGTGTTTGACGAGGCAGTCTGGCCTCAGGTCTCCCACCCACAGTTGTACAGATTGACTCACAGCCGAGGGCCTGGATTGTGTACAGTTGCAGACTTCCCCTTGGTCCTGATGCTGTCTGGGTACCTGCATACAAACAAGTGTGTACGTCTGACCAACGGCCTGGGCTGGGTCCACTTTGACTTTGACTGTTGGGCGTCAGGCAGTTGACTTTAGTCAACTGTCGCCCGCTCAGGCCCTGAATCTACGTAGGAGTCATTTTTTGCCTGGCGAGGCCCGTAGACATTCCACGAGGCATACTGCATGGGTTATTGCAAGGGTAAAGAAATTGAACTTTATGATCTGCTTGGAGGAGAGTGTTTGTGAAGACTTGTTTTTGGCACGTGACTTTTCAACTCAGAGATGGAATGATGGTTCGGCTGGAGATAGGGCTAAACTTCTTTCCACAGAAAGTTGTTCCACAAACAGAAGCTCCAGCTCATGTGATGCAAGTCACATCAAGTGGAAATTTTGGAATGCATAGGTGCAAACAAACCAATATCTTCTGGAAGGGTGTGGTGCGGGTTTGTGTGCTCTCCGAGCTGTGCTGCTGGTTGGCGTCGGCATGAGGCCAAGGCGACTGATATTCCCCATGCCCTGGTGAGTGCGTGCTTGCTCGGCCAACCGCCCAGGGAAGCTGTGGTCTAGCAGTTTGGATGCTAAGTGTTCTCTGTGTACTTTCTCGTGGACGTTGCACCTTGTCGCCGAAGATGAGATCTTAGTCTTGGGACATAGACTGAGGAGCCTAGAGTCAAACAAGGAAGCTATTCAGCGTTGCACCGGGTCGCTGAAGATGCCTGTCCCTCGCTCTCTGTGGAGGGGAGGGGAGATCTTAGTCTTGGGACGGAGACCAAGGAGCCTAGAGTCAAACAGGGAAGCTATCCAATATGACCATATGTTTTGGTGTTAGGCACACTTTGGATATGCCACTGTTCAATTCTCAGTTTTGCAGCTGTCATGTCTCCTTGTGCACTTCCGCTATCTTTTGGGTACACAGGTGCTAAATTTCAACAATGCTGGAACTCGGAGGTGAAATGCTTGGCATAGATTTACTTGGTATTGAAATCAAAACAAAACCGAATCAAGAGAGTGATATAATCGATTCCTCATCTGAGAACAGATTGACTTGGTATGGCAATTGCGAATCAAAATGGAAATGTAGACAGTGCGATGACCCACTCAGCAAGTGACGAGTGTTGCTCCTTGCTCTATGCTCGATGATTTTTTATTTGTTGAGCGTGCAGAAGTGGTGGCGCATCTGTGATTTGGATTAGGTAAGTAATGCGAGATCCTGTCTAGGCGGGGTAAACCTCAGAAGCGTACAGAACAATGCATGCCTTACATGCACAGCCTAAAGAAACTGGAAGCAAGGCTGAAAATTGAAAGTGAACATACACATTTGGATCTTTCGTATAAGAGAGAAATTCCTGAATGCCAGTAGACAACCCTAACCTTGTAGAAATTCTTTCATCACCTACTGAACCACAACGGCTGGCAGTGCGAGCCACAAAAGAAAAGAAGTGTGCCGCCGGCAGCTCAGCAAAGCTTGGCGCACAGTGCAGTGCCTCCAGGCCCGAGTGTACTGATGTTTTAAGCCCACAAGGGTGCCCAGCCGCCCCCGAATGCACAGCAGCAGACAGAACTGAAAATGGTGATGTAAACTGCCTTAACTGCCTGGCAATGGCTGCACCCAATCTTCCTGCTGCTTCTTCTTCCACCTCAAGCAGACTTGCTGAAAAGTTTGTTTGTTCTGCTGCGCAGCTCATTAAGTTTTACGAGGTTCGTTCCTGCCAGTGGGAAAAATCTTGGCCTATTGGTCTGCAATTGCCATAGTCTCCACTGTGGCCAATAGAGATTCTGCGTGCAGAGATTCTACCTGCAGGTCCCAGGTTCGGATCCTGGAAGCAGCAAACAGCAAAAGACTCAGAAACTTGAAGAAAAGTGGGGCAGGTTGCAAGTCCAATTCCCGATGTGCAACAGCATCTGTGGACATAGCTACGGTATTGCCAATTGGATAAACGTTGGACCAAGAGATTTAAACCACCAGTATTAGGCCCCAGGCATTTTCAAAAGTTTTGTGGCTCACTCCTAAAATATTGGAGGTGTGCCGGTGACGGTTTGACAAAGCTTGGCAGTTCAGTGTTGCCAGGTCGATGTGTGTACTGGCAGCTTGAGTCATGGACTTTGCTATGTATAGCAACTGCAGTAAACTCAGTTCAAGACCCACATGAGTCAAGGACAGGGTGATAACTTTTGGTCAAATGCCAGAAAGAGGGGTCAAAAGTCTCGTCCTGAGAGCAGTCTGAGAAAGTCTGTACGGTTGAGTACTAGCCTGCGAGTACCCACACACCGTACAATTGACTCTTGGAAAATCAAGAGTTAGACCCTGCACGAGAAATGCAGGCCCAAGTCTCCCATAGTCGACCACGATCGTAGATCAGATGCATATCAAAGGTTGTCTGCAGGTTTGCAGAAGATTACAGTTCCAGCAAGGACACGACGCATCTGGAAACATTGCATTCAGGACGCCGACTTCAGGAAATCTTGGCCGTGGGAACGCTCCAAGAGAAGGCTCGTCAACGCCAGACGACACTTTAAGAAGAAGACCTGGTCGAGGGGAGGTTCATTCTGCCTTGTGCTGGCTGGTGGCTAAGCTGCTGTACGTTGTCGAGTGCATTGGTCCGTCAGAGGGGACCCTCCCTGCCGCATTGTCGCGCTCCTACCGCTTCCAAGGCTTGGTTCGATGTCCCTCTCGGGCCGAGTGCAGTGGGTTGGTGGACTGACAGGCTGTCACGCAGGATTTTTGGTAAGTATAAAGGAATCATATAAAATAAAAATGCATTCAGTAAACAACCTTTGTCATTTTTTATCATGCAGTCGAGTAGTCAGGGATATCCCTCCTGCCAGTGGCGACACGGCTTCAGAGTCCGTACCGTTTCCAAGGCCTGATTCGATGTCCCTCCCCGGGTCGAGTGCAGTGGGTTGGTGGACTGACAGACTGTCACGCAGGATTTTTGGTAAGTATAAAGGAATCATATACAATAAAAATGCATTCAATAAACAACCTTTGTCATTCTCGATCATGCAGTCGAGTAGTCAGGGATATCTCTCCTGCCAGTGGCGACACGGCTTAAGAGTGAGGCGTTCGGGTGTATGGCCTGCACCTGACTCCGTATAAAGGTCAGCCTCAAGGTCACCGGAGTTCCTATTATCCAGGAGTCCTTCAAGTAGCCTTGAGTGTAATCTGTATAATAAGAAGAGGAAAATAATGTAACATCTCATGCATATTAAAACAACTGACAATGAAAAAGCAAGAAGACCAGAAACCAGACTATGTATGAGCATGACCAAAGACACAAGACTGAAGAGTAGTACACCGGGAATGCAGGGAGCAGCCATTGGAGGGCTGCAATCACTGATAAGTCATAATAATAATAAATACATCACAATGGCTGGAAGGAGTGAGCCTCAATCAATAATAATAAGTGGTACCCCCTCATGAGTAATCTTTGTCGGTCGGAACTCCATATCCGGTACACGCTGCTCCTCGTCATTAAGAACATGAGTTGCTATCGACTGTGGGACCATATAGCTGATGTCAAAAGACATTGCGGGATCGATCTTGCTGATGTATGCCATGCGTCTCGCCATCTCCTCGTCCGCAACGCTCCTGAGGTAGAGCCCCTCTGCAAGCGCAATATCGTCCGTAGCTCCAATCAGTATCTCGATCTGTCCCTTCCTATCGATGTAGACATGTGAAACCTCAAGGAAACGGTCTTCATAAATGGGCTTTCGAAAAGCCTGCATAGCAAAGTCTGCTCCGACCAAATGACTTCAGCCATTTCCAAGATATGGAACTGGCCCCTCCCCTCTTGGGGGTCCAACAACTTCCTCAGTCTTAGGCTTGTCTGACATGTAGGATTTAGTCTCGCTCAAGCAGATACCTGCAAGAAGATATGCAATCCGTCTCAATGTCGCCTTCCTCCGCCGCTGCTCACCGGTCTCCAGAGCTCGGGTTAGCACCAGCAGACTCAGTCCCTATGAGTGTCTCAATCAAAGTGGCTACCAAGATCGATGTCGCTTACGCTGCAAGGGTCTAGGTTAGACTCATCGGTCTCCGATCTCTGCGTGCATGTAGTGATTGAGATCTCGGATCTGGCTATCTCGACCATGATCCGCTCATCCTTTTGCCTCTTCTCTTTGCTGTGCACCTTACTGAGGGGTTTGGGATTACACCCATCAAAATCGAACAGCACGCGCCCAGGTGTTGAAGGTACGCGAGGGAACACCACGTGTAGCCAGTTATCCCTCCAATCGCTCTCCCTGCGGAATATGTAGTCAGCAATCCTGTCATACGTGGCACCCTTCACCCCCTCTTTTGCCCCCTTTACCAAGTAGGTAATCACCAAAGTGTGGCTGGAGGTTGGGGACTCGTTAGCCCTGGTGTGGAAAGTTTGGTGACCGTCATATCGGTAACGGAAACTCTCAACAAGTTTGCCCCACTTTGGGGCTGCCCCCTGTCGACGTGCCAGCTTGGACAATAACTATGCCTCTTGAGACGTCCAGTGTCGGAGGGCGCGGTGTCCGACCCTCTGTTGTGTGCCTGCTCACGTACCTCCACTGTGTACCGAGGGCCTGCTCATGTACCTCCGCTGTGTACCGAGTGCCTGCTGACGTACCTCTGCTGTGTACCGAGTGTCTGCTCACGTGCCTCCACTGCGCACCAGGCGCCCACTCACGCCTGCTCACATACTTTTACTGTGGATCGTTTGAGGAACTTCGCGGCATTTCGGTTTTACTGTAGGATTGGTTTAGTCGACGCACCCACGGGCAAAAGGGTGGGTGCGCCAGTGGACTTTCCTTTGGTCCACGCAGGCTCGGCGCCCTGCTGTACAGCAGAGCACGACCGGCCTATGGTCGTGGTAGCCGTCGGGCTCGTCCAGGGACGTGGGGGGAGAGAGACCGGTGTGGTCTTTTCTATTGCGCGCGGAGTACCCTGAGAAGAATTATGGGATATGTGCAACGAGTTATAGTCACAAAGAAAACGAAAGGGGGACGAGGACATAAAAGGAAAAGAAAACAGGAAAGCTGGAGGGGTTGCGTGTCGTCTTTGCACCTTGAATCGAACCGCCATTTCACCCGAATGGTATAGTGGCGTTGGATTGTAGTAGTGCTGCGTGTCTTTTTATGTCTCCTGTATTTGTTATTATTGTTATTATTATTGTTATTATTACTATTATTAGTCGCCTTTCAAAAATTTTATCATTCTCCTCCTTTGTCGAACCGTCGATATTGTAATCTCGTGTGAGCAAGGCTAGACTGTCGACTTTCTATGTTTCGGTTATTTTGAGCTTATTGCATAATAGACCCCAAAAGAGGGGTAACCCATGGCGCTGTTCTACTTGTCAAGAGTGCGATCATGAGTGCTGTTCTACTTATCCCCAAGTATGCAAAATGAGAACAAATCTTCCGCCATAACATGGGAAGATAATCCGCCATATAGTCGCCCACGACCTGTTTTTTCTCCCTTCTCCTTTCCTCATCCGCACTCTCGTTTATGAATGTACCTAACCCAACTTGGTTCAGAAAAACTTCCAAACGAAATTGCTCCTTTATCACAAACCCGATTACGAGCAGGAAGGCGTCTGCGACCGCGCGCATGCGGATGGCGACCGCGGAGATGACGAGCATAACTATCTTCAACTAACAAGGTCCTCGAGCATGGCACAAAGAGCACGATCGAGACCTTGGCCTTAACGACGAGCACGAGCATGACCAAGAAGGTGATGACAACCACGTAGAACGACGACATGCACAATCGGTTTCTTCTCCCCACTCGTACTTTCTTCCATGCGCAGCGAAGATGACGAGCATAACTATCTTCAACTAACAAGGWCCTCGAGCATRGCACAAAGAGCACGATCGAGACCTTGGCCTTAACGACGAGCAYGAGCATGACCAARAAGGTGATGACRACCACGTAGAACGACGACATGCACAATCGKTTTTTTCTCCCCACTCGTACTTTCTTCCAGGCGCAGCGAAGATGACGAGCATAACTATCTTCAACTAACAAGGACCTCGAGCATAGCACAAAGAGCACGATCAAGACCTCGGCCTTAACGACGAGCACGAGCATGACCAAGAAGGTGATGACGACCACGTAGAACGACGGCATGCACAATCGGTTTCTTCTCCCCACTCGTACTTTCTTCCACGCACAGCGTCCAATGCCCATACCGAACAGGCAGTTACCGCAATGCCAAATCTGATGCGGCCAGCCACTCTGCTATGTCGAAAAACTGCTGCCTAGCATCTTATCTCGCTCGATTCCGTGGAGGAACGAGCAAGGTGGACATTTTTAACTCCCGCTCTCCTTTCTTCACTCCTCCTCGACTCCTTTGCGCACCCTTTTTCTCATCTACCTCTCCATGCAGCCCAGCACTCCAGCGCCCAGTCCCACTGCTGTCCAGTTGAACAACAATAAAATTGTCAAATGGCCTGTCGCTCGTGCGGTCAGCCTCTTTATACGCCCTTTGGATGAGGCTGGCCTGGGTATGGCATGCAGCAGGGACTATGCCAATCGTCTCTGTATCGTTCCAGTTTTAATGGATGTCCCGAAGGACGATGAATAAGATGGGACTCTGTAGAGCAGATCGTTTGCAGGTAAGTCGGTATAACTTTATGTTGTTCATCAGATTGCATCTGATCTGGATTTGAACTTAGGTCTGTATTTTAACAGTTCTTCGGTGTACGGACTGAGCTGGGCCTGTTGGTCGAGCGGCAGTCCCATGACCGGATCTCGCAGGCCTTATCAGGCCTCGGTAATCCCAAAATCACAATCGGAGACAGTAAGGATTCGAGCTGGGGCCCTGTGATTCAACAGTTCGTGGGTGTACCAACAGAGTCAGGCTCGTTGGTAGTCCTACGGATGGCGTCCCGGAGGAGGAAAAAGAGCAAAAGAACGAAACCGAGAGGGCTCTCCACCTCCCCGGTTCCTCCAGGTTTTGCTTTCTTCGCTCGCACGTACGGCCACCAGATTCGAACCCCTTCCAACACATCCAAATTGTGCGCTCTACCTACTGAGCTAGGCCTCTGGTTGGTGTGGAGCAGCGTGAAACACAATATAAAGAGGCCTCCCCGCGGATCCACCCCTACCAAATGGAACTAAGGCTGCAAAAGCCTCGTCGTGGCCGTGCCGAAGAGTACCAGCAGACCCAGGGCCTACCGGCCCCGTCTCTACATTGGGAAGAATTCCAAGGGTCGTGCCCTTGGTGTATGGCCGCAAAGGCCCGACCTTTGCACTATGTCGGACTCTGCCAGCGGGGTCTGAATCCTCCAGTAAACAAATAAAGGAAACGCCTAACCAACTATTATAACAACGTAGAAACAAACAAACGAAGCTATGGGGTCGCAACATCGCGAACGCGTACACTCAGCGCGTCCTGCCTGAACGAGGTAACCGAAATATTGCAAACCGAGCCGCCGGATGGCGGCTAGTGATGCACCACGGCGAAATGCGCACGCCCCACGTGCGCGGCCAGCCTAATGAGCCGAAGTCATTGCGCCTGCACGCACCGCACGAGCTCGCGGACTAGCCCACAGACTGCCAAGGCCGACGGCTATCCAACCAGATGGCACACGATGCAATAACGAGCATCCTCACTAACCTTTCCCTACTCATGCTCACTGTGCCACAGCTAGGGTTGCCGCGCGTTCAGACGTGCCAATGCTTGGCATGTCGTCATGACTGCACCTGTGCGACCTGCAAAACGACGACAAATACCCTTGTACGGGTATTGCTACGACAACTGGAAGCTGGTGTAGGGAGATGCTGACGGCAGATAGTGCTGGATGGCACCAGCCTATTTGGAGGACATGCTGAAGCGGCCATTTAGCTGCCATAGCCGCAGATATAGGTGATGAGGAGGATCAGGGCTGTGGGACTGATGAGAGGTGTGAGGGGAAGGTTACCTGGACTTACCGGGCACCAGTGTTATTGATCTGATGCTCGTCTCCACGAAATTGAGGAAGGACAGCGCCACCCTCCACATTTCAATGATGACCGTGGAAGGAGGGTGGGCATTTTGCTGAGGTCCGCACAGTGACTACGTGAGAGGTCGTCAGAGGAGAGCAAGCATGGCTGAGGTGGCAATAGAGAGAAGCCCGAAGAGGAAGTGGGACTGAAGAGCAACATACAGGTATTATTGATTATTAATGAAACTCTTCTCCTCGTCCTCTATGTCTCTCCCTTCTCGATCTCGTTCGTCCATGTTCTTGTATGATGATTCGCTACTTCTGAAATGCACATTCTGTTGGGATATGGACTCGCTACAAACTTCCAGACCTCTTCCGTGCTATTTCACAATATTTCCTAGGACCTTTGTTTCCTGTTAGTAGATGTCATTTTGGCTTCTGTGGGGATGGGGAGTGTTTGTGGTAGTCTCCAAGATTGTACTTGGTGATAAGGGATATTTTTGTCTGCTCTGACCGTGCTGTGATCAGAAAGCTGGAGCTGTGGATGGTTCTTCCCCGGTTTCCACTGGCATTTGGTTTGACGTCTTTGGGATCTAATCTCTGCTGCCATGTCTTGATGCTACACAGGCAAAGTACAAGCTGTTGTTGGATCCGCCTGCGGAAGATGTGAAGAAGCTTTGCCATGCTTGCCGGAAAGTTGCAAAAAATGAGAGAGTACTTTTCCATTACAACGGTCATGGTGTTCCCAGGCCGACGGGCAATGGTGAAATCTGGCTCTTCAACCAGGTTTGTCCCTTCCTGCGACGCTTTCCTGATCTCTTTGCCTTGCCAGAGTTCTTTCCTTTTTCTTCTTTCTATATCTGGACTCCTTATAAAAGCAGGTCTCGCGTAACGGGCCCATGCGAGACTGCGCCCTGTGTCGGGAAAGGGCGCGGGACTGGGGTGGGCCTCTTGGGGAAGCTGATTTTTTCGGGGTTGTCCCACTCTTGAATCGAGATGATGCAGTGCAGCGGTTCACTTTTTTTCCCGTCCTTGTGTTGCGAGTGTCCTCGAGGGGAGCAGCCTTTTCTTTGGGGCGGGGCCGCACCTCGTTGTTACGTATTGTTTCCGGTCCCACCACTCGGCGCTGCACTGCATGGGCCGCGGCCATAAATGTTTGAATGCAAGTGCATAGTGGGTTCGATTCTGGGGCCTCGCTTCACTAATTACCAGAGGCATTTCAAAACTCTGAAAATATGGCGGTGTATCTTCCAACGTTCTAGCGGAAGATTCATTCCCGCTTTGCACAGTTGGTGAGTAGTGGAGCGAGTCCCTTTTTCTGATTCCTGATCTGCTGCTACACCACAGTGACGATGAGCATGCCACACCAGAGGAAGATAAGAGGTCTCCCTCTCTGTCTCTCTCTCACTGTTGATCGATCGTCATGCCCTGAAATGCTCTCGCTGTAGTCCATCTCATCTCCTCACCTGGTGTCCCGATCTAGTTGCTTCAAACTTCCTTGCCCCATCTCACCTTTTTTTCCTGTCCTGGTGCCGTGAGTGTCCTTGAGGGGAACAACCTTTTTTTGGGTGTGTGCCGTGTCGTTTCGTATCATTTCAGGTCCCGCCACTCGGCGCTGCACTGCATGGGCCACGGCCACCAATGTTCGAATACAAGCACATAGCAGGTTCGATGCTTGGGCCTTGCTCCACTACTTACCAGAGGCATTTCAAAAATCTGAAAATATGGTGGTGTATCTTCCAATGTTCTCGCACATTTGGTGAGTAGTGGAGTGAGTCCCTTTTTCTGATTCCGGGTCTGCTGCCACGTGATGGTGACGACAAGCATGCCACAATGGGAAGCTCTCTCTCTCTCTCTCTCTCTCTCTCTCTCTCTCTGTGTGTGTGTGTGTGTGTGTGTGTGTGTGTGTGTGTTGATTGATCGTCACATTGTCGGGGGGGAAGGCTCTCTTTGAACCCTTTGAAACACTAGGACCCAGCTCGAGCCATTGTACCGACACCTTCATTGCCAATTGTTGCTGTTCTTCTTGTGATGCCTCTGCCTCTTGCTTGGCACCTGCCGTGCGTGGCGGTCCAGAAGGCTCCCCCCCACGATACAGCCCCAAGCGACAGACTACTGCCCGCTGATCTGCTTTTCAGAGTTATTGAGGTCATTGGCCTACAGAGTCAGGCCAGACTGGGCTCGGTGCAAAGGATTTCATGGAGAGCGAGACGGATATCAAGGGACCAAGTCATTATAAGTTTTCTCTGGCCCTTTACACTGAGCTCAAGCGGCTCGACAATAAGGAGCTCACTGATGACCGAACTCCACAGTAAGGAACTAGACCGTCATGATTCATCTGTCCCTGGTCTGTGACACTGACTCCGAGCGAGCCTCGCATAAAAGAACTTGAAAAAAAACGGGAAATGCATACCAATGATCTAAGCTATCACGACTTGGTTTCAGTTTGGAGCACTGAGCTCGAGCTAGCTCAACACAAAAGGGAGCACAGAAAGACGAACCCCCATTCCAAAAAGAAACCGACACTAATTTCACCTCAGTTGAGTCAGTTCTGAATTCCAAGCATAACCTTTCTCAGCACATTCCCAGCACACAATGGATCACAGGATAACCAAACCGCTTCGCAAGAGGACAGCACCGGCTCCATAAAGGGGCATCCGCTGAACTCGGGTGCAAGAAGGGCAGAAAGCAGCGTGCAGAGCCCAACAAAGGGAAGTTGGAGCCTCAGCATATGTTTTTCACCTGGATGGAGCTGATAAAATTTTGGGATAAAGCAGCAAGGGCTCCACTAGGCCTGACGAGCTTACCAGAGCGGGAAGAGGTAGAGCAGAGTATAGAGACCAATGAAAAAGAGAAAATTTGCACAGATCACCTTTCTAGCTTGAGCTGAGCTGAGAGGTCTCCTAGATAAGACTGAATGAGCCTATGACACCTCAGTATTTGACCTCGAAGGGAGTAACAAGTGACAGAATGCGAGTAACAGTGGAGATGTCAAACTTTGAACACCTGAACCTCTTTTATCGTACGGGTGCAAGAAGATCCCAGGTAGAGGCGAGGCAAGGCTTAGCTTGAAGAGACTTCTTTGGCTCAACCTCAGCAGCACTTGCAGTCGGAACAAAGCTCGTCCATAGCGAAGTGTGGAGTCGTTTGTGGTGAGTCTCCCCCACCTGGAAGTAGCATGACCCTGATGCCCCCATCTTCTCTCTCTCTCACAGACACACACACACAGTTTTTTGTCGGGAATGTTTGTTTGGAGTCATGACCACGGTATCTTCACGAGGAGGCTCAGAGAGTCTTTGCTGTGGTTGTCACTCCCATGGGCCGCTCTTTTGGATCACATGGAAGATGGGAGGCTCAGAGTAGTGCTCCTGGTGTTATTTTGTGGATATCCTCTGCCAGTTATTTTGTGGCTTTGTGGGCTGGCTCAGAGGGCTCTTCCAATTCTTTCGGGCCATTGGAGGTTCGGTGCTTTCTTGTTGGTAGTGCCTTCTGTGTTGTGGTGCACTCATTTTTTTGTGGTCTATGCAATGTAATTGTTAAACCGCCAGTACCTTTCCAGGGTAGAAAACTGCCCTCCAAGCATGCCGGCAGGGTGTTTTGCAGGCTCGGCACAGCATCGAGCTGGAAAACCATGAGGTAGGCAGTACAATATTATCTTATGAAACGGTTTGTGTTACGGACTCTGCCAGGGCTCGATCCCTGGTCTATCCTTTTGCTGTTTCGACTGCATCCCGTTTTCTGCCTGGCACCCTTTTTCCAAACCCCTCCTTTGGTACCGTAGGATTTTGGACAACTGGCGCCATGCTGCAATTCGGGCCCCACTTTCAAATACCGCATTTTTCAGTTCTGCCCTCGGGGCCTTTGCAGAAATGCCCCTGGTACCGTACGTGTCACCGGTACTTATACCGTCTCCTTGTACGGTAGGGGGGCCAGTCTCGTACCAGTTTCCAGCTACTGTACTCGTACTCAGGGTGACTTGCTGTTTTGGCATTCGGGAATCCAAGACTTGGACTTTGTGCCCTGCCCACTGTGTCTGCGTCCGACCCTCAGTCATGTCGAGTGAGTGAGTGTGTGTGTGCTCTCACTCTCTCCCTCTCTCTCTCCTCTCCCTCGGCTCTCCCTTAGCCTCCGGATCGTTAGACTGGTATCGGAGCGGTTCGACCCGCCCGATCCACCTGGCTTCATCATCGCCATCGTCGCGTGCCACGTCATCGTCGTCATCGCGGAGATCGTCGTCGCCAGGTCATCATCGTCATCATCGAGACCATCGCCATCGTGCCATGTCATCAGCATCATCGTCGCGTTGGTCGTGGCCGTGCCACGACATCATCATCGTCGCGGTCGTCCTCGTCGTGCCACGTCATCATCGTCACCGTTGCGATCGTCGTCGTCGTGCCACGTCATCATCGTCACCGTCGCGATCGTCGTCGTCGTGCCACATCACCATCGCCGTGCCCATTGTCCTCGTCGCTGCGCCGTGCCATCCTCGTCATCGTCGTTGCTACCTCCGCGCGGATAAGTAATCGACGACGAACTTTTTTTTTGTTTTTTTTTACTCTTTTCTTTTTCTTTTTCTTCTTCTTCCAATTATCTTCTTCTTCTTCTTTCTCTTCGTTCTTTTCTTCTTCTTATCTTCTTCTTCTTCGTCGCGACTCCGATCCCGCTCCCGCGCAACCTCCCCTCCCCGACT
>BFEA01000006.1:4889666-4904919 GCA_003427395.1 Chara braunii | reverse complement strand
AGAGAGAGAGAGAGAGAGAGAGAGAGAGAGAGAGAGAGAGAGAGAGAGTTCTTCTTCCTCTTCTAAGTCCATCTCTTCTTCACCCTCTCACTACCTGACTTCTCAGTATCAGCGGACTACGACAGAGAGAGAGAGAGAGTTGTGAATTGAGACTTGACAACATTGGATCCAGACTTGACATTGGGATTCAGACATTTTGACGAGGGACTATTTGGGCCTGTGCCGAAGACTTGGTGTTGACGACATTCCCATCTTCCCCTCTTCTTCGTCTAACCCCCCTCTTGTTCGTCTGTGTATGGTTGGGGACTGGCGCATTCTTCCTGTGTGAGCGCCAGGCCCCTTCACACCATGGAGTGATGATGATGATGTATGTTCGGGGNTTCGTCTGTGTATGGTTGGGGACTGGCGCATTCTTCCTGTGTGAGCGCCAGGCCCCTTCACACCATGGAGTGATGATGATGATGTATGTTCGGGGCTGCATTGCAATATTGATTGTTCGGACATTCCCATCTTCCCCTCTTCTTCGTCTAACCCCCCTCTTCTTCGTCTGTGTATGGTTGGGGACTGGCGCGTTCTTCCTTTGTGAGATAGGTCGGTTCTTGTTCTGGTCTGCACCGTTACAGTATGCAACGGTTTGGTATCGGAGCGGACCTCTCATTCAGAGGACCCGCTCAATCAAGTAGCCAGCTTGCTTGATATATTGATTACTTATTACTAAATCAAGCAGGACTTCGTCAAATCTCTGAATTATTTTTTTTCCTCGCAAGCGGCGAGTCGCAACAAATAATCGCATTTCGTTTTACTTGAAAATTTCTGATATTAGTAATTCGTTTTCACGCAACAAATATCTGAAAATTTCTGATAATCGCATTTCGTTTGATCTGAAAATTCCTGATAGTAGCATTTCGTTCCTCTGATATTCGCATATATAGCCGAAAATTTCCGATGTTAACATTTCGTTTTCTAGGCATATTAGGATAACGATAGAAGTGGTCATATTCTCGGAAACCGGATTTATTTTTTTCTGAAAATCTAATCTCCATTCTATCTCGCAATTTTTTTTTGAAAACCGAAATCTTGCGAAGCCTACCAGCATTTCGTTTTAGGCATATTAGGAGGTTGCCATATTCTCATAAACTGGATTTAGTTCTTTAACTTCTTTTCTGAAAATCGCATCTCTACTCTATTTCACAATTTTTTTTTCTTTCAGGATTGCATTTTTGTGAAAGCCGGAACTTTGCGGAACCTGGCCTAGATCTCGCTCATAGTACTCTTCTGACATACCTCACTCATAGCAGATCGACAGACATACAAAAAAAAAAAAAAAAAGGGGGGGTGATCCTCTTCTTTTATTTTTTTATTTATTTTAGTTTGTTGATTAGGACCGGGAGGAAAGTATAGCTGGGTTGGTTACCTACCTGCGTTTTCCCTCCCAACCACCCCTTTGCATGCATTCCCTGGTTGGTACAGTGCCACATCAGCAGTGTCACGTCAGCAACAGTGCCACGACAGCAGTGCCACATCAGTAACAGTGCCACATCAGCAGTGCCATGTCAGCAGTGCCATGTCAGCAGTACCATGTCAGCAGTGCCACAGTGCCACGTCAGCAGTGCCCCGCCACCATGACGGGCTCAGTTCTGGGCATGCCAGGCCAACTGGCCAACGAGTCCATTGCCGAGTACCGACAGCGGTTCTAGGATCAGCTGGCACTGATCGAGGCTGAGGAACAGCGCCAGCTGGCAGCCGAGGCTGTCCGCCTACAGGTTGAAGCGGCGGCAGCAGCTGAAAAGCAGCGGCTTCAGGCCGAAGCAGAAGCAGATACCCAGGCACACCACAAGGAGGCCCAGGATCTGCTACAGCGGCATGAAGCCACCAGCATCGAAAGGCTCAAGTTCTGGCACTTTGAACCATCCGAGGAGCACGACGACGCGACACTAGAGGAGCAGCATAAGGAATTCCTGGCCAAGCTCGTGACCCTGTTGGTCTATACTTGTAACCACCTGCAGTCCGAGGTGGCGATTCTCCGACGGGCAATGTAGAACCACAAGGATCTGCACGAGGATGCTACACGGGCACTTAATTCCCATGTACAGGACTTGGAGCAAGTTACACCAAGACCGAATGCTGGCGAGACCAGCAGTGCACCCTCTACCCGCCAGTTGGAGGAACGAGTTGACCACGTAGTCGGAATGCTCGGCGACATCGTTACCTTCGCTGCACCAGCCACCATCAGCAAGCAGCTGGACACCTTGAAGACTGAGGTTCAACAACTGCACCAGCTGCCTAACAAAGATGGCAACACCGCACAACACTACAAGATGCCGACATTCCAAATCGAGAAGTTCAATGATTATACACATCAAGACCCGGTCCTCTGGTGGGAGGGCTTTACGACGCAACTTCGGATTTTGTTCGTCCCCAAGCACTCATACATCGGCGCGTTGTTCCTCAACTCAAAAGGCGGATGCCAGATTTGGCTCAGCCACCTGGCAACCTTTCACGGCGTCCAGGTCGCTGATTTGAAAGATAAGATCTCGTGGGAAGAGTTAACACGGCTATGGAAGAAGCGGTTCATCATGGACGACGCCCCGACACTCGCCATCAACCGCCTCGTCGCTATGATGCAAGGCAACACATCGACACGTGACTGGCTCACGGAATGGCAAACGATCGCGGTGACGCCGGATCTTGAATTGCCATTTTCGCATCTATGTCGGGAGTTCTACAACCGGTCATGTGCTGCCTTGAGCCTTGCACTTGGTGATTGCGAGCAATACGCGACCTTCGCCGAAATCATCGACAAGGCAAGGGAGATCGTGAAGACCAATAGGGCGGCTGCACACGAGAAGTCGGCATGGCAGCCAACCTATGTGGAGAAAGGAAAATTTGGTCCGCCTCCGCAGCATGTCGCTGCAGTCCACACGGACAACATTGTGGAAGACCCGGCAGCCACCCAAGCATCACGTGAGGGAGATCAGGTGGCTGTTGTCCAGCCGCGAAGCAACAACAACTCCCGAGGGAAAGGGAAGGCGAAAATCGCATCGCCTGCCGGAAACGGACAGCCAGCACCTTGGGTTGAGTTTCACTTAACCGAGGCCGAATACAAGTGGCGCGGCCGGTATGGCTGCTGCTATTGGTGCAACAACACCAATTACAAGATCTCCCAATGCCCGGATCAAGGCAAGGAGGATGTTCGGCCTCGCATCAACTCGGGAAACTGAGTTGCGCGGGAGGTGAGGTGACTCCACCTCTCACTCCGCCAGATTCGGCCGCCGTGCTAGCGGCCTCTTACACATCTGGGGAGGATGCGAATGTCGCAAGTCCTCGGTTCACTTACGAGGATTATGCTGTCCACTTGGTCCCACCGTTGGACCAACCACTCCACGTGCAGCAATCCACCGCATGCACGGTTTCACTCCCATCGGCAACCGATTCGGCAACTTCGCCGTCATCTATCGCTGGGGATTCGACGACATGGTCAAGACTTGAAGAGCTCGACCCGTTGACGTTTGCGGACTTCCAATGGATGCCCCTTCCCCGGTCCGGTCGATTGCCGAAACCGCATTGCAACGTGCTCATGGCACAATTGCGGGATTACTTGCACACTGCAGTACCAACTCCGTTGATGGACGTCGGAGTAGAGGTTGTTGACCTTCACGCGTACATTGCGAAGATCGACCACGAGTTCAAGACACAACGGTACGACGACATCGACGCAGCATTGTTGTACATACGCATTCAGATCGGAGAGACGACCTGCAGCGCTTTGATTGATTGCGGAGCTACTCGCAACTACATGAGCGACTTTATGGTACGCGCTGGCCTTGGGCCACACGTTCAGAGGAAGAGGCAGCCCACGCAAGTCACGTTGGCCGACGGTCACACACACAGGTCAATAGACCGGTGCATTGATGCTGTCCCCGTGTACTTCGCCCCGCATGCAAGCGAGGCCGTGTCCTTCGATATTTTGGACACCAAGTTCGACATTATCTTGGGCATGCCATGGCTGCGAAGCGAGGATCAGCCGGTGAACTTCTACCGCCGCACCGTTCACGTTCGTCATCGGAACGGAGTACTAGTCCCATGGACGGTGCCTCCTCCTCACCCTTCGATCAGCTGCCACGTGGTGTCCGCCACGAGCATTCGAGCTTCCATCATTTGGGATGACATCGAGGACATGGGGGTGTGTTTGATCCACGCCCGCCCGCCCCAAGACATTCCATTGACGGACTCACCACCGGACCCATGCATCATCGAGCTTCTCGACGCCTACGGCGACGTTTTTGAAACACCACACGGAGTAGTACCGGATCGGCCCATCCGCCACGAGATCATCCTCGAGGACGGGGCCGTACCTCCGCGTGGTTGCATCTACCTCATGAAAGGTTGGATTCGGCCTAGCTCTTCGCCATACGGTGCTCCCGTTCTCTTCGTCTGGAAGAAGAACAAGGAGCTGCGGTTGTGCATCGATTATCGCAAGCTCAACGTGCAAACCGACAAGAGCGCCGACCCTCTTCCGTGCATCGACGACCTCCTCGAACGACTGGGCGGCGCCAAGTTCTTCTCCAAGCTTGACCTCAAATCGGGATATCACCAACTCGAGATCCGGCAGGAGGACCGCTACAAGACCGCGTTTAAGACGCGATATGGGCATTTTGAATGGCTGGTTATGCCTTTTGGCCTTACGAATGCCCCGGCCACATTCCAAGCGACCATGACAATGGAGTTCCGACACATGCTGGATAGATTCGTACTCATCTACCTCGATGACATCTTGGTGTACAACCGGAGTTTGGACGAGCATATGGAGCACCTGCGCACCATTTTGGAGCGTCTACGACAAGCCAAGTACAAAGCCAACCGCGACAAATGCGAATTCGCGAGGCAAGAGCTGGAGTACTCGAGACATTATGTGACGCCGCAAGGCATCCGTCCGCTTGCGGACAAGATCGAGGCCATCTGCATATGGCCCGAGCCCACCAACACCACGGACGTTCGTTCATTCATGGGGTTGGCAGGCTACTATCAAAGTTTCATCACCGGGTACTCAAGGATTGCCGCGCCTATGACGAGATTACAATCGCCAAAGATGCCATTCGTATTCGATGACGACGCACGTTGGTTATTCCAAGCACTCAAGACGGCCATGCTCATGGCACCCGTCCTTAGCATCTACGACCCCACCCCGCCAACGAGAGTGACAACCGACGCTTCCGGCTATGGCATTGGGGCAGTCTTGGAACAACATGATGGCGACGATGGGCACCCTGTGGAGTATTTCAGCCACAAAGTGCCTCGCATCAATTCACTTGATGATGCAAGGAAGAAGGAGCTGCTCGCGTTCGTGATGGCTCTCAAGCGATGGCGGCACTTCCTCCTTGGGCGTCGTAGGTTCACATGGGTCACGGACAACAACCCATTGACCTACTACAAGACGCAGGATACAGTGAGCAGCACGATCGATTCGTTGTAGGATTCATCTTCTTGTTTACCATAGGAGGACTCGGACGATGGATGTACTTCATCGACCAATTTGACTTCACACCGAAACGTCTCCCCGACCTCTCCAATCGCGCAGCAGATGCACTCTCGCGAAGACCCAATCTTTGCGCTATGACACATCATGCCTTCACATTCGATGAGGAACTTCAGCGACACTTCATCCGGGGCTATGAGTCGGATCCGGATTTCGCGACGTTGTATGCGCAACTATCTTCGCATCACCCGCCGGCCAGCCACTATCGCATCGTCGACTGGTACTTGCTCATCCACTCGAGAGGCAAGGACTTATTGTGTGTCCCACACGACCGTCGTCTTCGGACTTGCCTTCTCGGTGAGTACCATGACTCACGACTCGCCGACCATTTTGGAGTCAATCGCACTATTGCACGACTTCGGCAACGATTCCGATGGCCTGATCTCATTACCGATGTCACTTGGTATGGCGACTCTTGCGAAGTTTGCCGATGCAGCAAGCCCCGCAACCGCAATCCCTACGGGGAGTTGCGCCCGATGCCTATTCCATTGGAACCCGACCTCTCCATTGCCATGGACGTCACCGGTCCGTTTCCCCGCGACCGGCTCGGGCACGACGACATCCTCACGATCGAAACCGTTTGAGTAAGTATGCGCAGTTTCTTCCTGGCAAGTACTACGCCACGGTTCCCGAACTTGCATGCCTCCTACACACCAGCTGGATATGCAGCCATGGCGTGCCGGAAGACATCGTTAGCGACTGCGACACTCGCTTCATATCAGCATTTTGGACTTCTCTCATGCAGGAATCCGGCACGAAGATGAAACCAAGTTCGGCTCGGCATCCATAAACGGACGGGCAAACGGAGCGGGCACATCAAACCGCTCAAATGATGCTTCGTACGCTCATCTGTCCGGATCAGAAGGATTGGGTTGATCGCCTCCCTGACATCGAGTTTGCCTACAACACTTCGTTACATTCGGCGATTGGCGTAACTCCATTTGAGTTGCACCACGATGGCCGGAATGGCCGTATCTTCGCTGATTTTCTCCTCCCACGAACAGCCGACATAGATGCTGCTTACTCCCCCGCTTTCGTTCGGAAGTACAGGGAATTGCTGGCTCAAGCGTGCGCGAACATGCAAAAGGCTCAAGTCCGCATGCAGCAGCAAGCCAACAGGCATCGCGTGCCATGTCCCATCCGCGCTGGTGATCTGGTATGGGTCTCCGCGGAAGAGTTTGCACTGGAACAGGATGTTTCACGCAAACTGCTTCCCAAGTGGTTTGGACCATGGCCCGTAACATCAGCCGCGCGCGATGAGCCCGATGGCCCCTCATTTGTGATCAACATTCCCCCGCATCTGACGGTCCAGCCAGTCTTTCACTCCTCGAAGCTGGCAACATATACACCAGCCAAGAGCGACGACTTCCCGGGCCGAAGATCGCAAGATCCTCCATCTATGGATGGTCATCAGGAGGTTGACCGCGTCATTACGGATCGCAAGTACGGCAGCAAGCCTCGACAGTACAAAGTTACATTCAAAGCATGCGATCCCGACGACACTCGGTGGATTTCAGGAACAGATTTGAAAGCATCCGCACCGCTGATCTACGCTCACTACGAGCGACAAAGGTTAGCTCAGGGACCTTCACGACCTGCCCCTCCCACCCGGAATGTGGTCCCTCCCTCAGACGGACAGCTTCGCCCTCGCAGGTAAGCTCGGTCTTTCAAGGAGGGGGGTGTGTGGCATACTGCGCAGCCACATGGGCCTGCAGGGCCTGTCCCGCAGTCTCAGCCTAAAAGCCTAGAAACAAGGGCTGACAGGCCCCGTGTCGTTTCAGATTGAAAGACTGAAAAACGAGGGTCTGCAAGCCCTATGTCGTTTCAGCCTAAAACAGGTCCTTTCAGGCCCTGAGTCTTTTCAGCCTGAAACGGAGGGCCACTTTCGGGCCCTCATAAGATCAACCTACCCTAACACTCAGGCACCAAACCAGGGTTTCGGAACAGGCTATTTTTGGCCTGTTCCCCACGCTAGCCTCAGTAGGAGCTGCAGCTGGAGGCCCTGGCTCACTTCGGCATTGGCAAGAGCAGCCTCCTGGACTGCCCCGCCCTACAGCTCCAGGCAGTCAGGAGGCAGGCCGAGTAGTACATAGGGAGTTCCCATGCACTTCACGGGCAGTCAGAGGCCGAGGCAGTAGTAGTCTTTAGGATTCGGCAGCAGCACTCTGGAGGAGCGTTGCAGGAGTAGCTTAGCGCTAGCAGTAATCCTCAGCGCTGGGCGCTAGTAGCAGTAGTCTTCAGCGTCGGGCACTAGTAGCAGTAGCAGTAGTCTTCAGCGCTGGGCGCTAGTAGAGGTAGAGGAGGTGAGAGAGGGAGATGGCCGGCGGAGGCCAGGGAGACTTACGTGTGGCGCCATAGCTCCAGCTTCGTCTTCAAGTTACGCGCATCAAGGCGCCGACTTCACAGGTTAGTAACGGACGGAGAGAGAGAGAGAGAGTTCTTCTTCTTCCTCTTCTAAGTCCACCATCTCTTCTTCACCCTCTCACTACCTGACTTCTCAGTATCAGCGGACTACGACAGAGAGAGAGAGAGTTGTGACTTGAGACTTGACGACATTGGATCCAGACTCGACATTGGGATTCAGACATTATGACGAGGGACTATTTGGGCCTGTGTCGAAGACTTGGTGTTGACGACATTCCCATCTTCTCCTCTTCTTCGTCTAACCCTCCTCTTCTTCGTCTATGTATGGTTGGGGACTGGCGCATTCTTCCTGTGTGAGCGCCAGTCCCCTTCACACCATGGAGTGATGACGATGATGTATGTTCGGGGCTGCATTGCAATATTGACTGTTCGGATCATTGGTGTCTAAGTCTTCCGCTATGCTATCTTGTACTTTGTGAGAGAGGTCGGTTCTTGTTCTGGTCTGCACCGTTACAGTATGCAACACGTACCCTACCTACCATGCTACCACCCAATCAACAGTAGATAGGATCGCCCCTCCCTCGATGTTCATCAAAACTCATTTATTCCTTTTGCAAGGAAAATGAACAGAAGAGAGATGACAATATTCAAATTACACAATCACATTGAAAGCCAAATCGTAACACGATGTCCAGGAAGCAGCACTGCACCAATATAACACCAATTGAGAATCGTAGCACTGAAAGTCAATGTCAATGAGAGCTTGCTCTCGCCACCACCAACGTATGTATCCAGTCTCTATCTCCCTACCTGGCGTCGGCGCCCAGCCTACTCCCTACACAGGTACTACTAGCATACTAATTGACAATGCAACTGTTGACGTCAGCAACACTCGAAGTACTTGAAGGTGTCGCCCATGCAGAACCATCGCCTATACCAGGTATGTGCCCTCACATCATCATCAGCATCCTTCTCTCTCCCCCTTGACTCTCTCCCATGTCTCCCTTTGTTGTACACCCGAAGACCACCCCTGCGCCTCACTGTATGTCCCACAGCCAGCGATGGAGGCTGGGCTATGGCGCTGCCCTCAGCAGCATTCCTATATGGAAAGAACCTGCCTTGTTCGGCAGCCTGGCTGGACTGGCCTCGACCCAAAAGCTTTCAGTAGGCCCCAGGATGCTGCGCCTCTGGTGCAGCTACCGGGCCTCGTTCGGTTGGGCCTCCCAACTATCTGTGTATGAGGCTGTGAATCTGGCCCAGGGCCTGAGCTTTTGGAAAGGCCTAGAAGGCCTGGGAATTTCCACACTGCTCGGCCTGTGTTTCCCTTCAACCAACTGCCGCGACGAAACTGCCTGGACCCCCAAATGCGGTACTTTACTAAGATAGATCTAAAGTCCGGATACCATCAAATTGCTATTAGACGTGAGGACCAGCACAAAATTGCATTTCAGACCAAGTACGGTCTGTACGAGTTTGTGGTGATGCTCTTCGGCCTATGCAATGCGCCTGGGACATTCCAACACGCAATGCACAAGATCTTTCATGATTACTTAGATAAGTTTATCGTCGGGTACCTCGACGATATCCTCATCTTTAGTGAGACTGTAGAGGAGCACGCTGAGCACTTGAAAATAGTGCTAGGGCTCCTAAGACAACACCATTACAAGGTTAACTTGGAGAAATGCGAGTTTGGTCGCACCAAGATCTTGTACTTGGGTCATGAAATTACGGCAGAAGGGTTGAGGACAGAAGATGCGACGGTGGCCAGCATTCGTGACTGGCCCATATCTCAAACTGTTATCGAGGTCAGATCGTTTTGGGGGATGACGGGCTACTACCGTCCATTTGTGAAGAACTATAGTACTATAGCTTCCCCATTAACAGATCTAACTCGACTTGACACCCCTTGGGAATGGATAGAAGAGTGTGAGGCGGCCTTTAAGTAAGTGAAGTATGCTCTAACACACTATGAAGTCCTCAAGCTCCCAGATCCTGATCAGCCCTTTGTCGTGACCACAAACGCCAGCCAATATGGCATAGGCGCGGTCCTTGCGCAAAAAGAGGGGAAAAAATTGAGACCTATCGAGTATATGAGTAAAAAGATGTCACCTCAGAAACTAGCCAGGTCCACTTATGAGCGTGAGCTCTATGCCCTGTATAGAGCGCTGGTACATTGGAGACACTCTCCTTGGCAGATTCTTCTATGTGAGATCTGACCATGAGACCTTGCGCTGGACTAAGACACAGTCGGTACTCTCTGACGCACTCAAGCGATGGATTCAAGTGATAGACATGTATGGCTATCAACTTGATCCAATCAAGGGAGAGTACAATAAGATAGTTGATGCATTGTCATGTCGGGCAGATTTCCTGGGCGCACTAGTAACTGAATTTGGCATATCTAACTTAACTCGATCATCGGTGGAAGCCTATCAACGAGATCCAGTTATGTTTGAGATCATCCGTAGATTCCAAGCAAAGGACAGAAAGACTTTGGATGAATTTACGATGGTAGACGGCTTGCTGTTTCTTGAGAAGGCAGGGAATAAAAGATTGTGTGTTCCCAGTAGTGAGTCTTTGTGTAGTTTATTTTTACGGGAATGTCATGATGCAACTGGTCATTTTGGTTATAAAAAGGCTTCAGCTAATCTAGTGCAAAAGTTCTGGTGGCCCACTATGATGCAAGATGCAAAAAAGTATATTGAAACTTGCCAGGTTTGCCAAAGGGACAAACCCAGGACTTAAGCTCCGCTTGGGCTCGTCAAGCCCTTGCCGATTTCTAAAGGTCCTGGTCAGAGTGTGTCCATGGATTTCATGGTTACCCTCGTGACCCACAGGTCTGGAAAAAGACACATCTTCGTGATAGTGGGTCGCTTTTCTAAGTATGCAAGACTAATCGCTATGCCAGAAACTGCTAAAACATACTATGTCATCAAACTGTTTCTGGATAACTGGGTCAGGGATTTTGGACTACCTATGTCAATAGTAAGTGACAGGGATGTAAGGTTCACCAACGAATTGTGGCAAACGACTGCTGAACAGATGGGTACCAAGCTCCAAATGACGTCAGGGAATCACCCTGAGTCAAATGGCCAGGCAGAACAGATGAACCGCGTAGTACAACACCTGCTTCAACATTATATTAAGCCAAGTCAGGATGACTGGGACAAGAAGTTACCTCTCGTTGCCAGCCTGTATAACAATGTTGTACACAGTACTACTGGTATGACTCCCAACCAGCTGCATCTTGGTTGGAAGCCCAAAAGTGCACTTGACTTTCTGCTACCAGAAAGGCGACCCACTACAGCACCTGGCAGCATAGAGTTTGTTGTCAAGTATGAACAGATGCTGCAGCAGGCCGTTGAACATATTAGGAAGTCTCAGGAGGCTATGATCGCATCTGAGAATAAACATTGACGACCCTCTAATTTTAAGGTAGGTGATAGGTGAACTAGGTGAAGAAATGGGGATTTCACGAAAACTGATGCCGCAGTACTTTGGGTCCTGGGAGATCTTAGACATTGTAGGGGATCAATCGGATGGGCCTTCATACGTGATTCGCATCCCTCCACACTCGCGTACTTATCCTGTCTTCCATGCATCCAAGCTGGCACCTTTCGCTGCCACAGATCAGTTTCCCTCCAGGAGGTCAATGCTGCCCCCAACCATGAATGGCGAAGTGGACATAGACCAGATGGTGGAGCATCGTGAGATGTTAGTTCCTCGACCACTAGGCAGAGGCCGCCCTCCTAAGCCAAAAATGCAGTACCGGGTCAGATTCAAACATCATGTGGACCCCAGCGAAGATTGGTCGTTCACCTGAGAACAACTCATGAGAACTGCACCTCAAGTCATTGCAGGCTATGAAAGAGATCTTAAAAGGAAGATGCCTGCAGAATAGAAAACTTCTCAGAGGACTATCGAAGTACAGGAGGAGGGAATGTGAGGATATGTGGGACAACCTCTATCGCATGGACCACCTCCCTTTCTACCATGCTTGTGGGCTCCTAAAAAAGGTCAGAATATTGTGCGACGATTGATTCTATCTCTGGGGGTGTTTTAATGACCTCCCCTTTTTCAGAGACAAAGACTAGATACATGCCCTCCTCGCGATTCTGCTTGTAGTAGTTATAGAAAGAGGAAGCACACATGCAGCCGTAGTTCTCCACTAGACTGCTAGCTTTGCAGTCTAACGGTTCCACCGTTTGGCAGCTTGTGTATCAACACCTTCCTATCCCAATCAAACCGAGGTTGCGCGACCTCGAGGTAGTACATGCCTAGTAGCATATCGAAGGGCAGTTCGTCGCTAACGAGGAACGAGATTTTATGTCTCACTTCCCCTCCTCCATGACATAGTCTTTAACCAACATTTGGTGCTTGTTGGCCAGCATAGAAGCTACAGTTCTGCTAAGCTGCTGCACTTGGTCCCCTAAGCGCAGTCTATCCACACAAGCACGACTGATGAAGTTTCGTGTAGAGCCTATGTCTGCGAAGGCACCCACTTTGCGGTCACCTACATCAACCTCTACCACGAAATGTTCACCCCTAGGACCTTTACTAATCATCGCCCAAGAGCCTCTGAGGTCCTTCCCCGACCACTCAGTTTGTAGCTCTTCTAGGGACTCAGGCATATCTCTTGAACAGAGCATCAGTGGGTCTGAATGTGTCTGCGGCGCGATGGATGGGTCACTAGCCTTGGCGAACGCCTGAAGTGGGGAAGGCAACGTTACCACTTCAGCACGAGTAAGAGCGACTAACACTCCTACTGGCCCGAGGTGTTTCCCTGCGAAGTGCTCGCAGAAACACTGCCAGGGTTGGAGAGGCTACCTTCCTTCGAAGATAAGCCCACCACCGTTGGAGAGGCCACCTTCGTTGCCGATTTCTTGCCTCGACAAGTTCTAGACGTGTGGCCATAATTGCCACAATTCATACACGTGCCCCTAGCAACTCGGTCTCTTCACACCTTGTAATCTAAACCAAGTTTTAACCATGCGGGTGTTCCTTGGTCGCCTTGACCCTTGGACCTGCATGTCTTCTGCTTCCCGGTCCCCCTAGCCTTCTCTTTGATGGGCGCCACGACTCCCCCATCCGAAGTCTCGCGGGCCCCGCCCTTCTCTGTCTCATTCCCTAAGTTTGGGAAGTCGTCAATCTCAGTTGCCTTACCATCGTGGTCGACAAACATGAGTTGACCTTTCTTCTTCCAGTCTTGCGGAAGTCTCTTCTTCCTACCATCTGTCTGACCCTGATGCGCGGACGCAAGCTTAGCCTCTATATCTAAGGCTTTCTTGCAGAAAGTAGCAAAGCTATGTTGGTCGATATAGGCCTCGCCCACCAGCTTATTCTTGACGTTTGTGGGCAAACATCGCAAATAGTATGTGAGTAGTACCTGCGGGTCATAGGGCACACCAGGTACTACTATCAAACGTTCTACGACGTCTGTCACTTCGCGTACATTCCTGCACCTTTTGGAACATAGATTGGTGGTCACATCAGTGGCTTTCTGGGCCCCTTGAGGGTCATGCCACCTGTTGTACACAGTCCGTACGAAATCTTCCAATGTCCGAGCCTGGGCCCAGGCATCGAAATTCTGACCATAGCCCAGATGTTGCACTAACCCGTTTAACCACCGTGCTGCCGATCCCTCTAAAAAGGAGGCAGCGACGATAACTTCCTGCTCTAGTTTTGTGAGCTTGTGCCTCACATAGGTAGGCATAGTCCTCACCCAGGTGTCCAGGTCCTCGTCCTTCTTCTTGTCGCCAGAGAAGGGCTTAGGACTCGGCAAGGGAATATTGGGCATAGAGCTTGGCAGTAGAACTCCTAAGGGAGCAGTCTACAGGATGTCCCCAAGGGAGTTAGAGGAGTTGCGGAAGCAGTTGGATGACCTCGTCGAAAAGGGTTGGATTAGGCCCAGTTCGTCTCCTTTTGGAGCACCAGTATTGTTTGTCCCCAAAAAGGAGGGAGAGTTGTGTATGTGTATAGATTACAGGCGTCTGAATGCTATCACAGTAAAGAATGTTGAGTCGCTGCCCAGGATAGACGATCTCTTAGATCGAGTGCAGGGCTGCAGATAGTTTTCGAAGACAGATTTAAAGTCCGAATATCATCAGATAGAGGTTCATCCTGATGACAAGTACAAGACTGCCCTCCGGACTAGATATGGGCATTATGAGTTCTTAGTGATGCCCTTTGGACTGACCAAAGCACCAGCCACGTTTCAGCGCTGTATGAATGATTTGTTCAGGCCTTGGTTAGATAGATTCGTTGTAGTTTATTTAGACGATATTCTAGTTTTCAGTAGGACCTTCCAAGAGCATTAGGGTCATTTGAGGTTGGTCTTGGAGAAGCTGAGAGAGGCTAACTTCAAGATCAATGCGAGTGGGCCAAGACACAGGTTTTGTACTTGGGCCACGTGTTAGACGGAGACGGGATTAAACCTGAGGACAGTAAGATAGCGGCGATCAGAGATTGGCCGACGCCCCGCACACTGACTAACTGTCCTTGCCATCTGTCATTCCTAGGCCGAGCTATCTATTATAGGAAGTTTGTAAGGAACTTCTCTACTATCACCGCTCCCCTTCGCAGGTTGCTAAGGAAAGAAGAAATCTGGACGTGGGACAAAGACTGTACGTCCGCGCTTAAGAAATTAAAGCCCGCGTTGATAGAGTATCCTGTCCTCAAGGTAGCAGACCCGTCCTTGCCATTTGTCGTCACCGTGGACGTGAGAAAACATTAGTCCAAATATACCCTTTGCAGCCCTTCAGTCACTGTTTATACCCCCCAACCCCCCCTGGATGACCCATCACCAAAACCAAAGTAAAGACCAGATTCTGACTGCTTAGGCCAAGTGCAGTACTGGCCTGAAGTCTTTTTTTTTCTTTTTTGGGATCCTTGCCTCTTTTTTGACCCGTCTGGTTTTGTCAGGCGACCCCCCCTCTGCCCAACTGGCCGTGCCAGGCTGGGCGACGGCCCAACATAGGTGTACATGCCTCTAAGGTACTCGATGTTGCTTGCTATAGAGGTGAAACTGTTTCATTGTTGGATTGACTCAACTCAAGGGCTTTCGTTGTCTGTAATAGGATTGAATATGATTTGGTTTTGGATCTGCTCATCTGTGTGGAATAGGGGCTGTTGTGGTGAAAATTCAAAACACACACACACACACACACACACTCGTACACGTGCACACACACACACACACACACACACACACACACACACACACACACACACACTCGTACACGTGCACACACACACACACACACACGTGCGCGCACACACACACCTGTCTCTTATACACATCTAGATGTGTATAAGAGACAGCACTTCCTCCTTGGGCGTCGTAGGTTCACATGG
>BFEA01000006.1:4864006-4878358 GCA_003427395.1 Chara braunii | reverse complement strand
ACATCTAGATGTGTATAAGAGACAACCCCTGCACCCCAGCGTCCCCGCCCTCACCCCCGCCACTCCTGCACCCCTGCATCCTCGCCCCCAGCCATTCCCCTCCCTGCACCAGCGGTGGGTGTGGCCCCGGGGGGGGGGCCCGAGGAGGGGTAAAAATCATTTTTTTGATTTTTGGCTGGGGGGAGCAGGCTCTCACTGTGCACCCCCCAGTATTTAAAAGAAAAAAATGATTTTTTTTTTTTTCCTAATTTTTTTGGCTTTTTTGTTTTTTCGGGGCTCCGGAGCCGGGGTTCGAGGTGCCCAACCCCGAACTCCCACGGGGGCCTGACAACCCTGATTGCAGTGTCCAAGAACGAATGTCTAATTTAATACTTGCTCCCCTACGAAGCTGACATTCTCCCTGTGGTTGCGCTGCTGGTTGAAATCTTAAACTGTTTGTGAATTGGACAGACCTTTACCCAATACATTCCACTCTCTGTAGTGCAGCTGGAAGAATGGCTGGCTTTTCCCTCTATTTTTGTGTTCGATTGCTCGGCTGCCGGAAAAATTGCTGAAGCGCTGACAAGTGATGTAAGTAGCCAATCCTGTATCCCTGTGCCTCGTGTCATTCATCTGCTTTCCTGGACCTTTGCGGTCTGTGAAGAGTATTGAAGTCTGTGTGGCCATGTTGGTGACTGGTGGTGCCTGTAAGGCACAACCTGCTCGCCAAAATAGAGTGGAGAAGGTCTATTGGATGGTGGATGATGTTGACAAGCAGATCATAACCGTTGTTCATAACGTTAGAGGGGCTTAGGCCAGTAGATAGTTATCAAGATGCCATGGAAGCTCTGGCAAGCCTTGCCGTTAGAGCCAAATCTGTGCTTGATGCTGACATTAATGCTTTGATAACGGATTGTGTCTTGCCAGCTTCACATTCTGGTTATTTCGGTGTTTGATAATGAAATTTTGATTGCTTGTTGTACTGAAAGCAAATTGACTGGATGGTGGATGATGTTGACAAGCAATCATAACTGTCATTCATAAGATCAGAGGGGTTTAGGCGAGAATGTAGTTAGCAAGATGCCATGGAAGCTTTGGCGAGCTTCACCATCAGAGGCAAATCTGCACTTGATGCTGACATCAATGCCCTGATAATGGATTGTGCCTTGTCAGGTTCACATTCTGGTTATTTGAGTGTTTGATGATCAATTTTGATTGCTTCGTTACATTTTTTTTTTGACAACAACAGGGCCGTATTGTTGGAAAACTGACTGTAGGCTTGGAACGGGGGCGGCACGTCGCAAACTAAGAGACACATGATCTACTAGAGATACAAGTAAAAATTATGTAGTGGGCCCGCATATGCGTAAGCTCTGGATAATAGGTGATTTGAGACCTAGACAGTTTGATCATCCGGATCCAGACAGTTGACCTGATTATCCAGCCGCAGATTATCCAGAAATACTGGTAATTAAAAAAAGAAAAAACTGTAAGAGAAGGAAAAGAATGGGAATGTTGCACATCCAACCACACGGCATGAATGTTCTTGTTCCATTAAATTTGGCCTGAGCTTTGCATGCATCTGGAGGAGTTGTACTGTGTCAAGTTCAGAAGAATGGTGTGTGGTACCGTCACCAGAAATCGAAGGCGGCAGCAATGACCTCGCAGATAGGTAATCAGCCCACAAGATACAGGCGTCACAGCTCTGCGACAAGTATCGGTCGCGAATATTGCAACTTGGCATTATGTGCCAGTAGCAATCGCACCTCAGGCAAAATAGCTGATCTATGCCACAGGTCCAGATAGGTAACCACACCGCGTTATTGAAGCGGTCATGAATATGGCTACCTCCTGGGACTGTATTCAGAAGTTTTCCTTAGAATTAGTTTTTTTGAGAAAATTTCTAGGCTGGTCCCCACGCGGCCCGGCAGGGGTAAGGTCGCCCGGGTTCCCTCCCGGGTGGCCCGCGCCGGGCCAGGTTCGGGCAGGGTCCCGGGCAGCCCCAGCACATAATATTACAAAAATAAAAAATTCTAAAAATTCAAAAAACTCTGTGAACAAAACTATGTTGTGTAAAATTGCAGTACAAGCAACTTTTGGATGAGGGTCCCCTCAAAATTCCTTATTAATTTGAAGATAGAAATGAATGAGGAGAAATGAGGTTGCGAGGAACGAGCCCTCACAGGGGCCTTATCGGGCAAACACATGTTCTGGGCAGAAGCCTCCAGCTACCCGAGTGCCCGCACTAAGTGAAGGCGGGCCTGAATATTAATCAGAGGCCTAAAATTTGACATTTTCATATATGGGTATTCAGGCTGTTGCAGCCCGCCAGTTGGTTGAATGGACGAGGCTCGCAGCCCGCCAGTTGGTTGAATGGACGCGCGAGCCTCACTAAGTTGCGTTATACAATTGGCCCATGCCTTGGCAGTTGCGCCTGGGCACATACACACAAAGCAGGACTGATACATCATGAAGAGGCCTATGCAAAAGCAGTACTGTTGACGTACCTGCCCCGGGGTCCTGTGCAAATGCAGCAAACGGCCCGAGTCCGGAGACTCAGGCCGTGCCCATTTGTAAACAGCCCAGACCCTCAACTGTAGTCTCTGGCGTGGGCGCAGGAACTGGGGCCCAACAGGAAGCTACTGGAAGCTTCCAGCCAGGCCACACGCAACATCGAGGAGGCTGCCACTTCCATATAGGAAGAGAGGCAGCCCATGCCAGGATTCTGGCCCGTGCAGGCAATGTGGTCACGCAGCTGCGCTGCTGCATTGGATGCTGCGTTTTGCCCAGTGCGCTTGCGGGCGTGTCAAGGTGAAGTGGGGCGCTGCAGGGCAGCGGTGCGCTGGCAGCCGTAGCCGGGCTGCCGGCCGGTAGGGGGTAGGGGGGCGATCTGGTGGTCCTCAGGGAAGGAGGCGAGTGTATGGGTTATCAAAGTTGATGAGGGTAACGAGATACGTACCTGGTGCATGAAGAGTGGTCGGCTTTGGTGTTGACATTATGTATTTTGGTCTTCGAGAGTCGAAGTGAGCTTGTTGCGTGTAGGAAGTCGAGTAGAGTAGGCTAGGCGGTGGGCGCCAGACAAAAAGGAGCGACTTTGGATACTGTTTGGTGTGGCCTGAGGGCTTGAGCATTGGCTCATTACTTCATTGTATTGGTCTATTTGGATGGATTCTTGGTGCAATTGTGCTCTCTGCTTGCACACGACTACTTGGACATCTGTGTGATTTCGCAACTTGGTTTTTTGTATATCGTTCACACTCATATTTAGAGTAACTTTATACCCCCCAAACACCCCTGGGTGACCCACCACCGAAATGGAAGGTAAGGCTGAATTCTAACTGCTCAGGCCAAGCGCAGTCCTGGCCTGAACTCTGTTTCTTTTTTGGGGGGATCCTTCCCTGTTTTTTGACCTGCCTGGTTTTGCCGAGCGATCCCTCTACGGCCCAGCCCAGGAAATTTTATTTTTTTTGGGCTAATTATTTTCTGATCTAAGCACCTTTGACACCCGCAAATGCGGGAAGCGGGAGGTAACGTGTTCTAGAGGAGCAAGGACTCGTCTGAAGTAACAAGTGGACCTGCATATCATTTATGCGAAGAATTTTGTTAATGCCGTACGTCATTTATGCACAAAGAAGGACAACAGGAAGAGGTCGCAGATGGATTATGTACAGAATAGGTAAAGTAAGAGAACACCCGAGACCGACCTTGTTTTTCTGTTTTTGCGTGTGTTTTTTGGTGTCTATCACTATCTTTTCGTTTTTCTCTCTCTTTGTCAATTTTGCTCCGTCTGACTTTCACGGTTGGTAGTTGTCTCTCAAGTCGATCCGTTTGTAGCATCCACGCCGCAGGTTGGTGTGTGTTCTCCAGCTTGTTGTTCGCAGACGCCGGTGGTAGTTGTTTGTAGTCGCCTTTGGCCGCTTTGTGACCTGAGAACTCATCGTTCCAATAGTGTCGTAGAAGGGTTAACATCGCGGTGAAAGATTTTGGGCGTGGCGGTATGCAATGGCACGGTGAACAATGTCGGCTCTATAGGCAGGAAAGGGTGGAAGCGATCGTTGGACATCGTGGTGATGGAGAAGAATGAGGTCGTTGAGGTAATCCCATGTACGTGGTGTGTGGGGAATATTGCCGATGGCCAGTGTATATCGGGACGCAAGGATATCATGAATGAGGGCAGTTACATGTGTGGCTCCCCAAGGTTCGAGCGGAAGCCACTCGAGCAGGTTGGGTTCATATACATCGTGGGGATGGAGGGAAGGTTGTTGGGGCGGGGGGGGGGGGGGGGGGGGGGGGGGGGGGGGGGGGGGGGGGGGGGGGGGGGGGGGGGGGAGCAGCGCGAATGAAGGAATGTCTGTGGTGGGCAATGGTCATGCGTTCATATTGGTATTGGGGCCGTGGTGTGCGGGGGAAGGCATCCGGTTCTAATCATCGTCTGTGTGTCCGAAATTGGATTTAACGCGGGTTTTGCGTTGAAAAATTCAACGCGCGTTGAATTCGCGTTAAACTCCCGTTCAAACGCGAGTTGGACGGGAATTAACGGGGTCCGGGATGATTTTTTTCCTGGGCAAAAAATTATCCAAAAAAAAATAAAAAAAAATGGGGTTGTAGGTTTTGTTGAGGACTACAACCCTGTATTTTTATTTTTATTTTTTGATGCTTAAATCTATTTTTTAAAAATCGAAAACATAAACACACAATGAAAAAACAAAAACTAAAATGAAATGAGTGTTTTTGTTTTGGGTTTCACACAGATTTTTTAAGGGCTAAAACGAAAACAAAAAAAACAAATAAAAAATATAGGGTCGTAGATCTTTCAAAGATGTACAACAATTTATTTTTTATTTTATTGTTTTGGAATTTCGTGTATTTAAAAAAAATCAAAACCATAAAAAGCAAATTAAAAAAAGGAAAAGAAGACACACACACACACAAAATTGGGCCTGTAGCAGGTTGCAAGAGTCTGGCGTCAGTTGGTTGAGGGAACCCAGGTCCTGGGCCGCCTGTGTGAATGTATGGAAAGCAGGCCCTGGGCTGGATACGGGTACTGGGCCAAACATATGCCAAAGGCAGTTGGGGGCATGCAACCACCTCAGGCCCAAGGCTTGTTCTCGTTCGTGTTGTGCCTCAGGCTATTGGGGCCTACTGGAAGCTTCCTGGGACTGAACACAGGCAGGCCACTTCGATATAGCAAAGGGCCTGCCTCCACATTGGGCATTCAGGTGCTGGCTGCATGCTGCGTAAGCGGTGCCGCGCTGTAGCTCGTGCCACTCACGCGCTCACGGGCGAGCAGGAAGGAGCAGGCAGCCATAGCCGAGCTGCGCTGCTGTAAGCTGGGTGTGGCGCAGGGTGGTCCTTGGGTGCAAGTGGAATCTGTGTGTTGGGGAACGAGGTTGTGAGTAAGGCGAGACACACTCTCACGCGCAGGCACAGACACACTTGCACTTACACACACACACACACACTTACAAACACACACATACACACACACACTTACAAACACACACATACACACACACACTTACAAACACACACATACACAAACACACACATATACATACACACACACACTTACAAACACACACATACACACACACACTTACAAACACACTCATACACAAACACACACATATACATACACACACACACTTACAAACACACACATACACTTACAAGCACAGATACACACACACACACTTACAAACACACACATTCACAAACACACGCACATACATTCATATTCATGCATAGACACACTCTCACGGCAGGCACACACGTACACAGATACGCGCACACACAGCACACCTACACACACATAATTGGGATGTTGGGGGTTGGGGGATGTGGGGGCGGATGGGAGGTGCTTCACGGGTTCGGGGGATTTATTTTTTTTTATTTTTTTTTTTTTTGCCTAGGGCCACGTGTTCCGGACCCCGCGCATCAATTCCGTTTTTCCGAAAAGCGCGGGAGCGGCCCATTTTCGCGTTTAATGCGAATTCAATGGGATTTTTTGGAGTTTAACGGGATTCAACGGGAGTTTAATTCCCCCGTTCTGCGTTAAAAAGATACACAGATCATCGTTGATGATTTTCAGCAAAAATATTTTTGTTCCTGCGTGGTGGATGTTGGGGTTGGGGGAGGGATCTGGACGTCGAAGAGCACGTATGCGGTTGTTTTTGTAAATGGAAAAGAAGTCGTATATATGAGTTGAGAAGGCTGCATGATCAGTCACGAGGAAATATTCCCAGAGAATCTGTTAATGAGAGCCAGCCAAGCATCTCATGTAGTGCGTTGGGAAGTTGGGGTGGTGGAAGTTGTCATTTGTGATGAGGCAAGGCATGAGGATGGGGGAGGGTCGAGTGCAATGCCATCGAGCCCGAAGTGTGAGAGATGAGAGGTTGTAAGAGGTGAGGCAGAAAGCGGAAGTCAACGCTGGTGTACATGTTGTGGCGAAAGTTGAAGCAGAAGTTGTAGTTGCCACTGGTAGCTGTGATGTAGTGGCAGAAGTCGGAGTGGTGGTCGTTGCAACAACTGAAACTTTTTCTTGCGCACTTGCATCTGATGGTGAGGTCTTAGACTTTTTTTCAAGCGGCACATTTTTAGGAAAACCTGCAGAAGATAAAAAAAAGTGGGGAGGATAAGTCATATGAGAAAGCGGATATGAAGTTTATAATAAAATTTATTTGTAGACAATATTTGTTGTTTGATTATTTGTTGTATGAAGTGTAAAACGGACATGGGAAGGATCACCAACTCTTGATGCGGTGACATAGAGTTGTCCATGTGTGAAGCATGGTTGTTGGAGATCTATGCCTGCATGTTTAATGTCTGCCAAGGGAATTGACTTATTTGGTCAGTAACTATGAGGAGAATGTGTGGGAGGAGGATTGGTTTGATAGATGGGAGAATTCGAGCGTGCAGGAGTCTGTTGTTAGTAATCGAGTCGGCGATGAGTCGTGTTCCATTACATAGTCCATTTCTCATTGCGATGTTTCGCAAGAGCATGACTTGTGCATCTTTTTTTATGCGAAGGACATGAGGAGGGAGTGATGGGATGTCAATCGAATTGAGCGCGTCGATGGGCACGTCAGGATATTGTTCATTGGGGAGCAACGAGTCGGAGTTGAGGCATGTCATGAAAGATCCGGGAAATTGTTCAAGTATAATAGAATTAAATGCGAAGACGGTTTTGTTTTTGGGTGATAATATCAATTGTTCAGCAAGCCATTGTGGATTTTTGTAGTTTGTTTGAAGTTGCGGGAATGTCCAACTAATAAGTTGTTGAGTTCCTTCATACAGGCAGAGATGGGGAGGGAGGTTATATGTAGTGGGTTCTATATTTTGTGGTGGGGCCAATTCACCATCTCCAAGTGCAAGTAACCATTGAGCATATCGGCGACCTTCGGGGGTGTTGATTTGAGTGCGTACACACATATTTTCAGAGAGATGCATGGTGTCGAAGTATCGCCATAATATGGATGATTTGATGCATGCATTAACCGTTTGGGCGCGTTATCCTTTTGTGATTACGGGAAGAATTTGACGGCAGTCACCTTTAAGAACAATAATTTTGCCACTGAAAGGCAAACTAGAGGAGCAAATGTCTTGCATCGTTCGGTCAAGTGCTTCAATATGAAATCTATGTATCATTGGTGCTTCATCCCAAAGAATGACAAATTTGAATGAGCTCAACAAACACAGATTGTAAGGCGTTTCCAGCATATAGCGAAGTGATTGAACTCTCAAGTTGCCATGAGAGGGACCCATCTTGAGCCCACACAATAAATCCAAGAACTCCAATACTTATCATAGATAGGGGTCGAACCGTACGTGCAACTTTCATTGCATACGGCTCTCCAAGTAAATCTTACGAGGCCGTATTCCCCAATTAAGATTCGCAGATTGTTTTGGAATATAAAGTGTCGATGTTGCAACTGGAATGAGAGGGGCTTTGAATCGTGAGTGGAATGTGTGACCGCCATGTAAGAGAGTTACTGCAATACCGCTTCATGCAACAACCAATGCAACACGATCTTGATTTCGAATGTTTGCGAGGATTGTGTTAAAGCAAAAAGTCTTGCGCGTGCCTGTAGGAGTGTCAATGAATAAACAGAGCGGCTCGTCATTTTCGACTGCAGTCACGACGCGTTGGAAGATGATGTGTTGTGAGGGTCGAAGTAGTGGCAAATTTGTAGCGAGTGTGTTTTGGAGAGTTTGCTTGTCGTAGGAAATTTCGTCATGAATGATTTGAGGAACATCTCGTCGATGCGGTCTCTCAACAAGATTATTGGCTTCGTTTCATTTGGCGGGAGAAGGTGGAGTTAGACCATCGTCTTCAAGTTGCTTACCTTCTTTTTAAAGGCGGCTTTCTATATTCATGAGAAACATAGTTTTTATGGTGGGAGGGGGAACATTGGCAGCATAGAGGTTTCTATGATTATCATCAACCATTTGTTCCCAGTGTGTTTCAAGTAGTTCATAAGGGTCAGCAAATGCACAATCTAGGACAATATGGACATAGAGGTCGCGGACCATTGATGTAGAATTTGTGAAGATAACATCGCGCAATACAGTATCAAATTGAGTGTTGTCATTGAGAAGACCACGTACACAACATGCTGATTGGAATGAAGGGTGAACTTCATCACCAATAGTTCGAAGGTGCACAAATGAGGTCGCGCCCCGAGAATGCGGTTATTGAAGGAGCATTCTGAGATAGGTGGTGTCACCTTCATTAGGGTGGATTGTATGCATTCGACCAATTTTGTTTACTGATCGGCGACGCAATATCCATTATTTTTGTGTTTTGTCAAATCGGAAGCGTCGGATCATATCTTTGTAGAAAGGTTTCATTTCATCAGCAATGTTTTTTTTTATGTTCAAGGTTTGATTTGAACCATTCGGTGAGCTCAGTTTCTGGTGGTGGCCCTTGTGCAACACGTGCAACTTGTTGCTGACGAAAATATACACGTTGTCGATCTTCTGTATATACGGCCAGCGCATAAACAGCGGGACATTGTTCTGAAAGAGGAAATTCAAATATGCGTTGTCGGCCCGAATACCCTTACAAGGGTATTTGGGCACATTTTTGCATCTCACAGAAGGTGCGTTTTCAACGGTATCTGAGAGACCCATTTCTGAGTGACCACAATCAACTCTCAGAGGTTGGGAATGGCACTCGCTTTTTGATCTGATTAGAGAGTGCGTGGGTGTGCACTTTGAGGGCACACAAGGTATTTTAGGCGGGTACTTGGTTAGGAGAGCGGCGCTTGCGCCTAGTAGCATGAGCTAGAAGAGGAATGCGAAGGGGCTGTAATAGCGAACGCAGTGCACATTCGCGTTCGAGACCGGCAGTAATGGTCGGAGCTAGGTTTTGGTTATCGGATCCGCTTGACTCACTTGCCACGGCTCTGGGATTAGTAAGGTGCGAAGGCGGGACTCCCGAGGCTGACCATGATATTGGTCAACGATAGAAGCCACGGGAGGCACCATGAAAGTCGGGAGTTTTTTCGGCGCATAGGTGGTAAAAGTGCAGATTGTTCAAGAAGGTAACCTGGTGAGAAAGATGGGGTGCACGATGACGATAGACAGAATTGACCCCTTCATACGGCGAGAGTCGACACATATGGCCAGTGTGCCTAAAATACGGCCTTTTGTACAGCCCGACAGGCTTAGGCCTAGAATGGACGTCTTTATAGTTAAGTCCGCGCCTGTTACCTCCAAGCTTGGGCTTAGCCCTATAGGTTACGACTTTGGACTGAGACTACGAATACCCGGGATCGAGGCCAGCAGTCGGCAGGGGAGGAGCAAAGGAGCGCCATGGAGGAAAGCTGAGGGGTTGAGGGTCCCGTGGGACTATCCCCCTTAGTTTTTGCAGGGGAGTCCGGCTGCGAGACCAAAAGGCAGGATCGGGGGACGGGGTCCGACGGTTTTTCCTCACCCGTCGCCCCTTCTTGTATTTTTTATAATTTTTATTAATTTTATTATTTTCCCATTTTGGGACGTGGTCCAGTACAGGTCGCAGGACCAGCCGGGAGTATACCCAAGAGCCTAGCTCAGTGTGTACTCCCATGAACTGCTGAAATACAGATCTGTGTTCGGATCCAGATGTTGGAACTTGATGAGTAAAGCCAACTATTTCTGAGTTACCTGGGGTCGGTCAGCTTAATGATGATATTTTAGGGCCGTCACACGGCCGCCGTCCTTCGGGACATCCGTTAAAATTGGAACGATACAGAAAAGATTAGCATGGCCCTGTGTGAGTGCAGAAACCATGTTCAGAAGTAGCCTGAGGCCCAGAACACAACCCCGGGCAACACAGGTATGAGTCTGCTGTGCTGGGCTGTATGACCAAGACATGCACAGGCTTGAGTCTGCTGTGTGCGGCTGTGTGACCAAGCACAGCACACAGGAAATTCAAGGGTCAAAGCCAACTGTAGAGTCAAAGGTACCCAGTGTAGGCCGCCGGTCAAGCACACACACTTGTTCGTATGCAGGCCTTAGGTTGTGACTCAATCTGGACGACTGAGGGGAGGAGACTCGAGTACAGGGAGCCTCGTCAAACACTACTTAAAGTCTGGCCTAGAGGTGGTCAACACTCAGTCATGCTATGCTGGTTCAACGCTGGCTTGACTTTGACTTGACGCCGGCATTATGCTGGCACGACGCTGGCAGGGCACAGGCTCTACAGGCGATGACACAGCAATGAGGCGGAATGCTGGCACATTCTGCTACAGGCGCCAGGCCTGCTGATGTGGCGCTGCTCTGGTTGATGTGGCGCTGCCTCTGGTCATCGTGGCCTGCTGATGTGGCGCTGCTCTGCTTGATGTGGCGCTGCCAGGGTCTGCGTGGCATGCTGATGTGGCGCTGCTCTGGTTGATGTGGCGCTGCCCAGGGTCTAAGTGGCAGGCTGATGTGGCGCTGCCCAGGGTCTGCATGGCATGCTGATGTGGCGCTGCCAAGGGTCTGCGTGGCATGCTGATGTGACACTGCTCTGGTTGATGTGGCGCTGCCCAGGGTCTACGTGGCAGGCTGATGTGGCACTGCCTCTGGTCATCGTGGCCTGCTGATGTGGCGCTGCCCAGAGTCTACGTGGCAGGCTGATGTGGCGCTGCCTCTGGTCATCGTGGCCTGCTGAAGTGGCACTGCCCAGAGTCTATGTGGCAGGCTGATGTGGTGCTGCCACATATCTGTCATACTGACGTAGCACAGCTACACACCTGCATTGCTGATGTGGTGCTGCCACATATCTGTCATACTGACGTAGCACAGCTACATACCTGCATTGCTGATGTGGCATATGCCACCTATCGTTTACTGCTGATGTGGAGTAGGCCACCTATCGTCGCTACGATGTGGCATATGCCACCTGTCTTTCGTTGCTGATGTGGCGTATGCCACCTGTCGTTGCTGCTGACGTGGCTGCTACCACGTGTTACAGCTGATGATGTGGCTGGGCCACATGGACGACATTGCTAAGCATCACTGAGGAGAACAGGGCTGTGGAGAATTCTTGGATACTCACCTAGTTGTCTTCATGCCGACATTGCTCCCGTGTTGAGGAGGGACTGATTAGACATGCCATGTGGCACCTATAGTGCTGAACCTCCAGACCAAGTTGATTGCTGATGTGGCACTACATCGGGACTTCATGGAATGCTGATGTGGCGATGCATAAGGTCATCTTGCCCTGCCGATGTGGCAATACCTCTGGTCTTCGTAGCAGACTGAAATGACACTGCATCTGGATTTTATGGTATACTGATGTGGCGGTGCGTCTGGTCTACGTAGCAGGCTGAAGTACCGCTGCACATGGTCATCATGGCATGCTGATGTGGCGATGCCTCTGATCTTCATGACATGCTGATGTGGCGCTAATCACTAGTCTACGTTGCTGATGTGGTGTATGCCACGTATCTTTGACTGCTGACGTGGCATTGACTACGCTGTCTACATGAGGTGACTGTTTGCATGAAGGAGGAAGATCGGGATCTGTGGATGAGGGAGATCGAGTACTCACCTGAGATTGATGTCGTCACTGAAAACTGCTGTGACGTCTTGGTTTTCATATGATAAGAGTGCCACGTGGCACTATTGTGGGGGATCAGGACTACTAAACTTGTTATCATCTTCTGGGTGTTGAGGTGGAGAGGGGTTTGACGGACTTACTCTTTGTGATCCTTTTCACTTTTCTCTTTCGTCTGAACCCCTCATTTCTCTCCGTCCCGTGGTAATGAGTTAATTTGTTTGATTTATCCCTTCGAAATTTCGAGACTGTTGCAAATATTGAGGTTACTTGTGTTTGACGAATTCTGAGCGTCCACCAGACTGGGCTGTGTGACCAAGAAACACCCAGGCCTGAATCTGTGGCACTGGGCTGTGTGACCAGGAAACACCCAGGCCTGAATCTGTGGCACTGGGCTGTGTGACCAAGACACACCCAGGCCTGAGTCTGTTGCTTTGGGCTGAGATACCACCTTTCTGGATCCTGTTTTTCTTCATGTATGTGTTGGGTTCATGCCACTTCATATGTGCATGCCATTGTGATTGTTATCTTCAAGCGTCTCGTTTTTCTCTATTTGCAGAGGGTGCATGTACCTGGCGAAAGGGGTAGGCTGTGAAGGCGAACAGTGAGAGTATGCAACAGCTCAGGTGTAAGCCGCTGTAGTCTAGATCATGGTAGACTCAAAATCGTTACGGCTCTGTGAAACGATAGGATACTATGGCTGCATAGCTACGGACGGGAATCCAATCGTGCGTTTGGGTATGCTCAGTTGCTGTGTTTTTTGGTTGAACACCATGTTGGACACACTTCATATCAAGAATGCACATTGTTGTGCATTCAGTGGAGCATCTGCTATGTCGTGCTAGGCCTGCTGAGAAAACATTGAGCCTCGATGTGTTTTTGCTGTGCACAAACGTTGAGCTACTGCTTTTTGTGTTATACATTGTGGACTCTTTGTAGTACGGGGTTGTAGCGTCTTGCATTTGATGCCATATGGTGGTACGGTGCCTAGCTAATGTGCGTGGTTACAATGGGCGCAGTATTCTATTAAATTCCCATTTGCCTGCATTACAACTAGGACAGGAGAAAGAAAGAGAGAGAGAGTAAACGAGGAAACGGTGAGGTACGAAGCACATACACTGTTGCATCGACCCGAATACAACGAGATCCGACTTTTCTCTCTCCAAAGATCAAGGCCACGACGTTGAAGTTCTTTCCCATGATGTAATCGAGATCCTGACCTTGCTGATTTGTTTTTATGGTCACAATCCCGACACACGGAAGTCACGTCGCCATTTGTGGTTTGTAAGGCAAATTAACCTGGTCGAGATACAAGCCAGGTACATTGGGGCAAAAGGGAGAAAACAGAATTGTAGATACAAGGAGGGAGTACAAGGGAAAGAGGGTAAGAACGCGTACCTGGTCATCGTGAAGGTCTGCATGAGCGAGATTGGCATCTACTTCAAGTGCCGCTGAGAGGTTGACATGGGCATTCGGTTGATCTGTGCGGCAGCAGGCTACTGATTTAGGGTGTTGCCATTTTTTTCAGTCGGGGCAGGGTGCTGCCAAGAGGGCTACGTCACCCTTGAGGTGCTGTCACTATGACTGAACTCTTCATCGATATTTGTCGTTATGCTGGTCCTAGGAGTGTTGTATGTTGGCAAGGGATGTGCTTTGTTCGAAAGCAGCCTCCTTACTAGGCTACGCCGCAGCAGTTTGGTCAGGAGATTGGCGGTGTGACTTGAGAGGGTGACCAGGTTCAAACAAAAGGGGTCATTACGGCGGTTTGAAGGTTCGTCTGGGGAATGGTACATTGCATTATGACCATAAGTTGACCGACTGCGCTGGTTTAATTGGCCACCGTTGCGGGGACCTCAGGCGATTGAAGATTACAAGGCCCTCTCCTGCGAGTTGAGTCTGTCCCTCTCTTGTATCTCGAACGCCTGAAACCCCTCCTTCTGCCCTTCTCAGTCTAAGTCTAGTCTATTGGTGCTGAGAGGAAGGCGGCAGGCGGGATTACAACCCATAGGTCCGCATCAAGACCTTGTGGGAGGTCCGCCCACCGATTGCGGGAGCTCTGCCGGAGCCCAGGCGGGGTTCTGGAGGCAGGGAACACTCAGGTATAATGTTCGTTTTACGCGTGTGATCCTATCCCTAAACTATATTATCCTTTTGCTATTGCCTGACTGTAAGTATGACTGGGAAGGATAACTGTTTGTCTATTTGTTTAATTTCAGGACATATTTTGAGAAGTAACAAGTGGACCCCGCCACGGCGTAGCCGTGGCGCACAGCAACACGCGCTGATGGCGTCTTATTTTTGTTTCATGTCTCTCTCTCTCTCTCTCTCTCTCTCTCTCTCTCTCTCTCTCT
>BFEA01000006.1:4848888-4862156 GCA_003427395.1 Chara braunii | reverse complement strand
TCTCTCTCTCTCACACACACACACACACACACACACACACACACACACACACACACACACACACATTCCATGGATAGGATGAGCAAAAACGGAATAAATCTTCCGCTGAAACGTGGAAATATACACTGCCACTTTTTGAGCAAAATCGGAATGAATCGTTCGTGTGCGTGCGTGCGTGTGTGTGTGTATGTGTGTGTGTGTGTGTGTGCGTGTGTGTGTGTGTGTGTGTGAGAGGAAGAGACGATAACTTTTCGACCTCGCGGCCGCCACTTTTTTAGCAAAATCGGAATGAATCGTTCGTGTGTGTGTGTGTGTGTGTGTGTGTGTGTGTGTGTGAGAGAGAGAGAGAGAGAGACGATAACTCTCCGACCTCGTGGCTCGCGCCATGCTACTTCCATCGATAGGATGAGCAACATCCAATGAATCGGAGCGCTGTATCTTCCCGGCCTTGCGCTGCGGATTGGGATCCGCCACAGGCCGCCACAGGGGAAAAAAAAAGCATGGACAGAGAAAAAAAAAAAGCATGCACAGAAAAAAAAAAAAGGGAGCGTTATATCTTCCCGGCCTTGCGCTGCGGATTCGGATCCGCCACAGGCCGCCACAGGAAAAAAAAAAAGAGTAGGGGGTGTATCTTCCCGGCCTTGCCATGTGGATTCCAATCCGCACCGGTTCGCAAAAAAATTGATAGCGGCCTCGCGCCGGTTGGGAAAACCTGAAGTGCGAGAGCGGTCCTGCGTGGCGGCGCCCGGTTTCTCTTGGGTTCGTCACACGAGACCCGCTTCTTGCTTTATAGTATTAGAGAAATTGACAGCGCATCTGCGTATGTATTGGTTTAATTCAAATTATCAACGTGAATTCAGACAACATAAAATTGTGACTTTGTTGCGAAGGATGGGCGAACGCATAAGTTGCGGGCTGTTCAGTTCTTCGCACATGTGGTTATGTCTAGGCTAGGCCAGACTACTTATAAGTTGGGTAGTCTGGTTCTACGCCATATGCAATTGTTTGGGCTGGCCGGGGCACAACACAAGTTGTTGTGTTCTGGTCATATGCCTTTCGTCGTTTGTTCAGGCAGAGGCTGGAACCCTCATGAGTTGAGGTGGTTCAATTCTTGTGTATGCCAAATGTTCAGGCTGGCCAGTCACATCATAAGTTGGTGTGGCCCGGTCATACGCCTTAAGTCAATTTGTTCAAGCAGAAACTGACCACATCACAAGTTGGTGTGGATCAGTCATATGCCTTATGATTATTGTTCAGGCAAGACTATTCGCACCATAAGTTGGTGTGGTTTAGTCATGAGCCGCCATCGCAAAGAGAATCAGAGTATACAATATGATACTTCATTTATTACGTATATTTATGGCAGGTTGGGCGCCATGAGTTGGGAGATCCTGCCATATAAGCCGGTAGTAGACAAAGCAGAGGGAAGGAAGATGAACAATACAAAATTGTGTTGTAACTTTGAGCAGGCTGACTCATCCATGAGTTGGGTAGTTGGTCCTATGTCCTTAATACACAAAAGCAGAGAGGTATATAAAGTTTGGTTATTTCCTTTTCTAAACATAACCGACATTTGGGTGAGGATCCTCACGAGTAGAGGTGACCTGATCACTTGATTGAAGACAAAATTTGAGACTTACTCTACTTGTTGGATGTAGTTGTGTTGTGGAGGCTGAGCGAACGCATACGTTGCGGGTTGTTCGGTCACACGCGCTTGTTGCTGTTTAGGCAGGGCTAGACTACTCATAAGTTGAGTAGCCTGGTTTTATGCTCTATGTCACTGTATGGGCTGGTCGAACACAACATAAGTTGTTGTGTTCTGGTCGTATGCCTTTTGTCGTTGTTCAGTCTAAGGCTGGCCCCTCATGAGTTGAGGAGATTCAGTTTTTTGTGTGTGCTGAAAAGTTCAGGCTGGCCAGCCTCGCCATAAGTTGGTGTGGCCCGGTCATACGCCTTATGTCAATCGTTTAGGCAGAAACTGGTCGCTCCATAAGTTGGTGTGGTTTGGTCCTATGCCTTACGTATATTATGTCTATTTTTGACTAAACTTAAAAGTAGAACATGTTTTTTATATTGTGCCCATGTAGATCTAATACTTGTTTTACTAGGTTAGGGCACCATACGTTGGTGTGGCCTAGCCATATAAACTGGCAGATCAGTCACATCCATAAGTTGGGTTGGTTGATCCTATGCCTTATGTAAGGAAGGGTAAAAGGGGAATAACGAGGCTTGTTGAACAAACTAAGTGACCTGGGAAGGAACCTGTGGGTTGGTGAGAGATGTTTGTTGTGCTCACCTATGTATGTTTTTGAGGTTCTTCTCTGGGGTAATCTTTTTGATAGCTTAGTCGCTTTAGATGCTCTCCGAGTGTTGGAGCTATAGGTAGACGAGATGGATGATGGGAAGCTTGGGATTTGATAGGTCTGACCCTACTTGAAGTTAGGACTGGTGTTAGCTCACGATGCCATCACCTGAGAGGGATCGTGAAGACTATCCTCAGTTCCAACTATCAAATGAGTGTCAGAAGTTAGTTTCAAGTATAAGTTGTGCTTTGTCTTTACACTTTCAGCTTTATCTTGACTGTCTCCCTGTTCCTACGAGAAGCACTGCCGAAATTTTGTAGAATCTGGGGAGTTAGAATATTTTCTACTAGGCAGAAGCTGGCAATCCACCCTGTCAAAGGGAGATGCTGCCAAAAATTGTTGATGATTTTTGGAACCCATTGAGATAAGATAAAGGAGAGATTAGTAGAGGAGCTAGGCTACGACATGGAGCACGTTCTTCATTTGGCTCAAACATAGTAGTGGCTGTCTTTGACCTGTACTGTGTTGCAGGGCTGGGAATTCGATTGAAGGCTCGACTTGGTCGACCTGATTCTACAGAGTATCATCTTCTGTTATCATTGATAACAGGTCGGTTGCTGATTCATCGGTTTACGACAGCAACTTCCCTGCTTCTGCATCTCAACCTAAGGCCTTGGCTCGTGTGGGCTTTTATGTTTCTTAGGGTTTTTCACCCAGACTTCTTTTCAAATGGCCATTTCAAAAAGACTGAGTACCTTTATTTTCAGGGATGGTGGAAATTGGTTGGGGTTTGTATGCACAAGGCAGGGTGTGAGCCGCAAAAACGGAGTGAAGTTGACTCCCTTAGTGTGTGTGATGTTGTTGTTGTTTGAACCTTGTGTGATCGGCAGGTATGCTTATAAGATTTTTTGAATTGAGCTTGGTGATAGTCTGAGCATTGCTTGAATGTTGAAGGACAAGCCACACAATTGATGTGAGAGTGATCGTCTAAATACCACACAAACTTCTGTTTGACTACCTGAACTGCCCTTGCTTAGCATAGCTATAATAGTTGAAGGGAACTATATAGTGATTGTGAGAAGTGATCGTCTCGCACTTATTTCCCACTATATATATGTCCTCTTCTCCCTCTCTGCCTACGGTTTACCGGGCAGTTCTATTTGACGATATATACAAGTACATACCTCTGTTGGGTATTCGCGTGGTCTGACGAGCCCACTCTTAAAGGTCTGAATGAGGTCGAGATGGAGAGAGAAGGGAAAACCTCCCTTATTGGTGTATATTTTCTTAGAAAAATTCTTAGTCGGGTGTTGGTCGTAGGCTTGGATTCGAGGTCCTTGTCCAGGTCATCCCAGGTCCTAGGCTCAGCGCGGAAGGGATCACCCCTCTTACGGAGGCTGATTTACTTGCCCGCACGATGTTGTACCTGGGAGACAGAAATGTCGGAAGGCTGAGGGGTTGTCCCCCAGCTATTTGGTCCGGCGGGGTGTTCATGTTTTCTTCTGCTAACACTACATGTTCTTTTTCTTTTTTCCTTGTTTTAATTTATTTGGGGGAACGATAAAGTTATGGGCGAAACGTTTAGCGTGTCGCTGGTGATGCGCCAGACAACTCACCACCGCTCCGAATCCCTTCCTGCCCTAGGGATTATCTTGCCACGCACTGTTTGGGACACCTCAGGGTGCAGAAGACGGTAAGGCCCTCAGGCCGGTTTTGCGCTCGCTAAAGGTTTACCCCCATTAGCAAGCACTTCAGCCGACGCCTGAGCGGCGAGAGCGGCCCCATGGCTCAGATGAGGCCACTCGGTTATGGGCACCACATAATGCGCCGTCATCACGACTGCTTACGTAGGGGTGCATTGCTGGTCGGTATGAGTAAGTCCTGTTTCCGCGCGGTTTTATACTAAACCCCGCGCGCAGCACTTACCGATTTCCACATTGGAAAGTTATGGGTCAAGCGGAAAGGGCAGAAGCATGTGGTGGTGAGTACACCCGAGTTTAAGTAATGCGAGGCGACGCGCGGACGGAGTACTAGCTCTAGTCGGCCTATGGGGACCCGCATACGCGCTTCCAACGTTTCAAACGTCGGTTTGCATATAGGTCTGATTTGGGCATTATCCGCACGCACCTTTTCGTACGGACCGGCCCCTTCCATTTGATAGGCCTATCAGGCTATACAAACTAGAATACGGGCTAGGCAGAGAGGAAAAGGGGGCGAGCCTCTTTCTCTATCTGCAATCGCTTCCTCTTTTTGAGTTTTCATAGTTGGACGTTGTAGTCCGTGGCAGCCGTCAAAGTCAAACCCGTTGATCTTTGGCCGCCACGGCGGTCTGAAGTTGTCTACTGAACCCCTCTCCACAGGGTGTAGAAGAGGGTGTGATCTTCAACCGCACTTGGCAGTTGTCAAGCGTCGATAGGTTAATCCCTCAAAGCACTTGTCAGCCGACACTTGAGTGTCGAACATGGCCCTCGAGACTATCGAGGATTGCCCGACTATGGGTACCACGTAGTACTCCATCGTTGCGATTGCTTGCGCATGCTCGCATGGCTAGCTGATATGAGAAGGTCTTACGTCCGCGCAATTTATACTAAAGTCTTACGCGCGATGCTTATCTGACTCTCGCTTTCGAAAGTTATGGGTTGGATTCTGAAGGGACTAGGAGTGTTGTTGTGTTGTTGTGTCGTGTGTTTGTGGATGTGAGTGTTGTGGTGCAACGCGTGGTATGCGTGATGCGTCCTAGTCGACCGGCGTCGAGTCGCGTTTGGGACCTCAGCCCCCCAGTACGTCGATTCGCGTCCGGGTTCGATTCTGGGCATTGACCGCGCGTACCCCCTATGTTACAGCGAACGAGAAACGCCCTCGGCTGGGCCACCTCTGCGATTGCATATGAAAAACCTTCGCATGTGGTTTAGTAGCTCGGCGGGGATACGCCTACCTAAGAGATGGTGACAGCTCCCGCAGGTGGAGGTTAAAGTGGTGCCTCGCGTGCCCCTGTCCTGTCGTAGGGGCGCGCGAGAGGTATGGCTGGTGCACTCGGTCGAAGCGGCTAAAAACGCTCTGCGACGAAGTCCTGCAAAATCCTGCGTGACGCAGCCGGGAGGGTCCCTGTGCGGGACCGATGCGCTCGACAGCGCCAACATGCTTCAACTGCACCAATCGCGCGCACGTCCTGGAATGTTTGAATCTCATCATTTGTGTTTGTCATCTCGCCAACCATGGCTAGATCAGGACCTTTCATAATATATTCGAACATATGTCGGTAGGCCGCAGTAGATGCACAAATTTCGACATTCAAATGACAACGATAACGCAAGAGAAGGAAAGGGTTGCATGGGACAACCCAAGAATTGTCAAGTTGATTGTTTTCTTGATGAACCATTGCACCTCCTTCACCCGGTGCACGCCTACAGTAGATTGGATAGTTGGTTTCTTCATTCCATGTTTGTTGTTCGGTCGGAAAAATCTTTGGGGAAGTGATGCAAATAGCGATCATTGTGCATGCAAGGAGCTTGAGGATTGTGGACTCCGCAAGGATTTTGAATCATGTGTGCTAGCACGAGCTCACGAAGTGCAGGATTTTTGGGAATCTCGACGCAAACAATGGTATCAATCTGTTCTGGTATTGATATTTCTCTAATACTATAAAGGAAGAAGCGGTTCTCGCGTGACGGGCCCAACAGAAACTGGGCGCCGCCACGTGGGACCGCTCCCAGGCAGTGGGCAAGGGGGAACCGGTGGCACGTCGGTGTCGGGAAGTGTTCGTGTTGGAAGTCCTCAGGAGTGCAGGACTTGGGCAAGGGAAATCCGGCGCGGCGTTTCGTGGACGCGGGTGGGTCGGGGGCAAGGGAATTAGGGCGCGCCGTTTCGGGGCGGTACAGAGCGCTGCCGTGTGTGACTGCGAAAGTGCGGTGCGGCACCGAGCGCGGTCGTGTGTGGGACTGTGGGGATCGTGGTGCGTGGACAGTGGATTTTTGTTTTTTGTTTTTTAGCGTGGGGGGGAGAGGAGGTTATTAGAGCGTTCGTTGCTTGGGCGCAGTGCATGGGCGGGGTGTACATTGCGTGGGGCTGTGGGGAGCGCAGTGCATGGGCGATGGAGCGGCAGCGGGGTGGCAGCGGGGTGCGGACTGCGAGAGTGCCGTGGATGGATTGTGGCGCTGGCTATGGCGGGATCTTTGTCACGTTGTTTGGCGGAGGAGGAGCGGGAGGAGTAGTGGGAAGAGCGGGAGGAGGGATGGGAAAAGGAGCGGGAAAAGGAGCGGGAGCAGGTGCGGGAGAGGGAGCTGGAGGGGAAATGCGAAGGGGCGGAGGAGCCGCGGGAGGAGGAGCTAGAGAAGGAGCGGAAGAAGGAGCACGAGGAGAAACGGGAAGGGGCGGAGGAGGCGCAGGAGGAGGAGCGGGAGGAGGAGTCTCGAAACTTTGAATAAATTTCGCTACGACGTAGGCTTTGTTATATCAACTAGCCATGCATGAATACGCAAGCAGTCTTAGTGATTGCGTACTATGTGATGCCCATAATCAAACGATCCTGGATGGCTTTGAGAGTCACTTGCGACACTGAAGTGTCGGTTGACACGCGTCTTGAGGAGTTGAGTTCTACCCTTTCTTGCACCCTGCGCAGACGAGTGGTAGACGGGCCCCGACCAAACGCCTCTGAACCTGGAAATGAGGCTCCATCATCAGAGGCCTGGAAACACGTCAAGGGGTTTGACTTTGATAACCGCCATGGACCTTAACGTCCAACTAAAAATTCTAAGAAGCAAAACATAAAAGGGATCGTCCTTTTCTCTCAATACAGATCTATTTAATCATTTACGCGCGATCATGGTAGACCACACAAATACATAAAATATAAATACGACGGGATATAGGACACTAGGCAATCATTCTCACTGTCAACAGTGTGACTCCCTTCAAAATATACGAATGGTTGTAGGCAAAGTCAAATCTGAACTTCAACTTACAAAACATACCTGCAATCACAACAAAGATTTCATATCGTTAAATCACGCACTAGGCGGGGTCAACTTCAAATACTACCTGCACTCATACCCCTTGCCTTAACCACATAAACCCCAACATTTGTCCAATCTTCCAAAATAAAGCCCTCAATCCTTTTGAAATGGCCATTTAGTAAAAGTCCGGGTAAAACCCAAAAAAACAAATCAACCCACAGGGGCTAAGGCCTTAGGTTGAGTAGGGAGGATGGAATAGAGTCGAGTCGAAAACCGACCTGTTTTGAAAAGATAACAGAAGGCGATCCTCATAGGATCAGGCTGAAACTAATCGGAGCTTGAACCAGAATGATAAAAAAAATATGTAACACAACAGACCAATTCCCAAACTAAAATGTAAGCATATGGAGACCTCCATATCACATCTCACTTAGTTTCTCTCAATGACTAAATTTAGATTTACCTCTAAAATAAGTGTCAAAAGAATATGATAATTTTCGACAGCATCTCCCCTATACGAGGTGGATCGCCAGGACTTTTCCTATCAAAATACAATCTAACTCTTTGACGTTAAGAAATATTTTAACAGTTCTTTCTCCAGAGAATGTACCTTATCAGAATTATTCTCGAGTGAATATGAAATCTGAAAACAAACCTTGACTTTACAAAGTTGAATTTTGTGACCTCTCTGAATTAGTAAAATATTGGGTACCATCCCCTTTAGAGAAGTAGGTTTCTCAGATTTACACTAAGTCAGATATGAACTCAAGATAAAACTTGACTCCTGCTAAGACAAAATTTAACCAACTTTTTAGATTTATAGAAATTTTGGCAGCACTTCCTTTATAAAAAAGTGTCTTTCCAAAATGTGTACAAAGCTGAATACAAAATTAAAAAATATGTTTGACTTCACAGAGTCAAATTTTGTCTAGCTCTCTGATTTAGCGAAAAATTGAACAGCAACTTCCCTAAAAAGTAGGTTTCTTAGATTTTTACTAAATCCGATATAAAACTTGGATAAAAGTCGAAATTTGTAGAGGCAAAATTTGACAAACTTTTTGGATTTGTAGGAATTTGGGCAGCACTTCCTCCCTTAGTAAAAGTGCCTGCCTTGAATTTGTGCAAATGCAAGTATGAGAAATAAACTTAACTCAAAAAATGCGGAAGAGTATAAGGAATAAACTTAACTAAGAAAATGCAGAAATTGAACTAACTCCCATAACTCCAATACATGGCGAGCATCAGACTAAGTAGAGCTCTCACTCAATCACATGTAAGTCCATACGAGAATGGGTAAGTACTCTCATTAAAAATCCCAAGTTGTTTCCACATAAGGTAGTTCGTTGATCGTTCAGATGATATCCCTTTACCCATCTTATCTGTGGCATGGCGCTAGACCATTCGACTTAGAAACAATTCTTAGCATGGCTTAGATTATACACAATCAGGTCGCACAACTCCTTTTTTCTTTGGGCATGTGACTGGACCATTCAACTTAGAAACAATGCCTAGTCGCCTTCCCTCCGACTTGTCTTCAAAATATGGGCAGGGGACTGAGCCATTCAACTTAGAAACAATGCTCAACTAGTCAAATTTACTTCCAATTATACTCTGTTATCTTCATAGTTGCGGTGCACATGCGCGGTGCGTGCCGGTGCACTGTGCGTTGTGCGCTGGTTTAGTAGAGCGCGCATCTGTCTCTTATACACATCTAGATGTGTATAAGAGACAGAAATATGGGCAGGGGACTGAGCCATTCAACTTAGAAACAATGCTCAACTAGTCAAATTTACTTCCAATTATACTCTGTTATCTTCATAGTTGCGGTGCACATGCGCGGTGCGTGCCGGTGCACTGTGCGTTGTGCGCTGGTTTAGCAGAGCGCGCATTGTGCGTTGTGTACGTGCGCAGGAAAAAAATACTAAAGATGCGCCCCCCCCCCCCCCCCCCCCCCCCCCCCCTTTTTTTTTTTCCTCCCCATACTATTCATCTTTTATTTATTTTTTTGGCTATTCATCGTTTTTTTTTTTGGCTATTCATCTTTTTTTTTTTTTTTTTTTTTCCTTGAGAATTACGAACAAATTAGAGGGGTGGGAGGGCTGCAAAGTTGCAAACACTCACCTGCAGTCGAAGTATGCACGTACCAGCGATGGCAGTCAGGGCATCCGTCCAACGACGCGACAACATGGCGTCAAAAGAACACATTCAACACAGCAATGAATTCACAGTGGAACATCCACAAGAAAGAATGACGAACACAATAGAAAACCAGTCAATCAAATCCAATCAACGATCCAATCACGCAAATATTCGTACATTGCAAGATAAAAAATAACAGTTTGAATTTTGGACGTTCAAAGCTTCATGTCTAAAAGACGACCATTGTCAGAACGCTGCACTTGGAGTATCGGATACCTTAAATCATAGATCGAACGGCTTCCCTCTACTCAACCTCTACCCGATCTTCCTCCTTGTCATCCTCGAATTGGGCCCCTCCCTCACTTCCTTTTCTGCCTGTGCCTTCCATCCCACTGGTTTGAGATGATGAGGGAGCCGATGAAGAACTTGAGTCTGTGGACGTGGACGAGCCTTCAGGATCGTCCTCTTCCGGACTTCCTTCGGGGACATCCACGTCGTCATCGTCATTTACAATGACAGGCTTCTTGGCCTTCCCTCTCCACTTGCGCTCTTTATGGCGGTTTTCGCTACGACTCTGGCTTTGGCCGCTGCGGCTTTGTAAGTAACAACTTTTGTGTCAGTTGCTGCAGCAATACCCTTGTTTTCAGCCATCTTCGCCCTACGTGCCGCCTGCTTTGCCAAAGTTGGACGGGCCCTCTTCGGTTGTGGCTGTTCTTGCTGAACAACCTTCCTCTTCCCACGTTGCGCGAGCGCATCATCATCCTCCATCGCGTGTTTGCCCTTGCGTTTCCCTCTCCTCTTTGTTGGTGCCTCGTCTTGGCCCTACACCCAAGTGCCAGCCCGTCGCGTTTCCATTGTGAGAGTTCAGCCCTCCTCCATGTACAACTCTCCAGGCGCGGGCAGTTGGCAACCAGATCTCCTGGGCAACTCTTGCGCACGGTGCTTCCCAGGCTTCGTGCACTCGTGCCAATCGCGTTGCCTTGTACCGACAAGTAGTGTCCTCATCCTCAACCGGCCTGTCATCAACTTCGTCATTCCACAGGAAAGTCTGGCGCATCGGAATCTCGTCTCCCTTATCATCGCAGTTCACCTCCACGACCTCCTCACGATCGACATTCTAATGGACCCGCTCCAACCACTGCAGATACCACTCGTCCATCTCCTTGTCCACCGGGACGTCGTCCGCCCATGGGATGTGAGTATCATCCCCCTCACCTCGTTGATTCCTCCTCAGCAGCCGAACATTCCAACTTATGTACACCAATTTCGCCATCTCCTCTGGCAACAACTTCGTTCGCCTCCTTCCATAGATTAGCTCATGCAAGGAGCTTGCCTGGCCAAGCAATTTGATCGCTTGTGGTGCGAGGAAGTCGTGCTTCGAGCTGAATGCCTCCCACCACAAAGCTGGTGGTTGGTGGCTGGCTTGTTTGTGAGCTTGCTCCGTCGAGAACCCTCCCAAAGCATTGACCCATTGATAAACCTGGGAGCTCACTTCGTGGCGCCGTTCCTGTGGCATCCAAGAGTACAACCAAACCCGGCACGGACCTCCGGATCGCGTTGTGCGTTGTGCATCCGATGCTCAAGATCCAAGAAGGCTGCGACACAATGTAGCTCACTTGTCATAAATGCCCAACGGCCCATGAGGATGCGCTCCACCGTCTCGTGCTCCTCCACCGGCAAACATTCCAGGGCATGCAGATTCTGCACAACCTGATGCATCTTGAAGTAAACCTTTGAGATGGTTGCTCCTTGCCCATCCACCATATGGAGGAGCTCCACCACCGGTTGCATGACATCAAGCGCCTTTTGTACATTCCGCTAGAAGTCGCTCTTGTCGAGGACGATGGCTGTTACATCGTGGAATGCCACCAACTGGTCATTTCGCACCGTCTTGTCCACCCATCCCTTGTCGCACACAGCGATCAAGAGCTTTTCGCAATTCCTTCAGCGACTGCAGCATCTTGAAGTTGGTTGCAAATCTGGTTGCCGCCAACCACTTCAGCTTTGTCTTCGGGGAGTAGTGGTCGAACAAAGCCCTTGCCTTGTCCACGTTCGAGAAGAAACGACCGACCTTGTTGCCAGCATCGACCACTTGCGCCATCCAATGCATTTCCTTGTACATGTTCTCTAGCGCGAGGTCGAGCACATGTGTCGTACAACCGACACTGAAGATGGTCAGATAGGCGGACTCCACCATCTTCCCTGCCTTCATGCACACCCTTGTGTTGTCCATGATAACACCAACGGCCGCATCCACTCTAATGTCTTTGATCACGTCGTCTAGGATAAGTTGCCGAATCCTTCTCCTTGCCCTCCATGCAGAGATACTTCCAAAATATTGTACCGACGGGCGAGGACACCATGGCATTCAAATGTGGTTTGTTGTGGCGGTCCGACCAGCCGTCCATCTGCAGCATACACCCCGTCTTCTTCCATTTCACTATCATGCACAGACCTCTGCCCCTATATGTGCATACTTTGCGTCCCAAGTGCTTTGTCCTTTGCTCGTCCCTTCTGCAAGGCATCCATGTAGGATGGGCCGTCCTCACGGCCTGAAGGAACTTGAGGAAGTAGACGTCCTCCACCAAGATGAACGACTGGTTGGTGCATATCAAAAACCGGTCGAGGAATCGACTTGTACGCTCATTCATCGTGTTGACATTGTCGGCGTCCTCGATCACTGTTTGGCCTCCTCAATCACTGTCTGCCTTAATTGGCCTCCCCGGACTTGGCTTCGATCCAAGAACGGTGCCCCCAGTAGATTGAGGTGTGGCCGTCTCGCCAGTAATGTCAACACCAGGGACCTGCGAGCTGGGAAACTTCGGTGCTTGACTTGAAGCGATCGGCATGTTGTTGGCCCAGCACCTCCAGCCTCGATCTGCAGCAACATGCGAGCAAGGCACTTCCCCTCCGACATTCCGACTTCCCTCCTCGCCCTCTCCTCCACTGACAACGGGACGGTTTCGTTATCAAGGGCGCACCCCTCCAAGAAGTGATCGCCGAGCCTCGTGGTAGTCCCGGACAATCGCAGGTCGCAGTAGTTGCAACTCCAGTACTTGGATCCCTATTTCACATTCTTCCCCCGCGTCCCCTCAATCGTGAAATATTTCTTCATCTGCTCCTGGAGGTGCTTGATCGTCGCTGCCTTCGACATCCCTTGCAAGACATCAATAACAACCATGACGAAGTGGCAGACAACGATTTGAGCCATCTCATACACCCTCAATCCCCGTTGTGGTTATGACCCCCCTCTATCTGCCCTCTCATACACTATATTTACCCAATACCCAAAAAAAAAAAAACGAATTCCGGTGTGCGTGGAAGCAATTACGAACAAGATGGAACAACTGACGACAACAAAGCGAGAAAAAAAAAACAACACGGGGTATGCGGAGAAAGAGAGATGGAGGAAGATAGATGTAGGAGACATGGAGGAAGAGAGATGGGGGAGGCGAGATGGAGCAAGAGACATGGTGGAGGAGAGATGGAGGAAGTGACATGGGGAAGGACAAACGGAGGAAGAGAAATGGGGAGGAGGTGTGTGTGTGTGTGTGTGTTTGAGAGAGAGAGAGAGGGGGGGGAGAGGGAGAGAGAGGGAGAGAGGGTGGAGGAGACATGGGGGAGGAGAGACGGAGGAAGAGAGGTGGGGGGAGAGAGTGTATGTGTTGTCATTTCGAGTGAGTGTGTGTGTGTGTGTGTATGTGTGTGAGAGAGAGAGGGAGGGAGAGAGATGGTGGAGGAGATATGGTGGAGGAGACATGTGGGAGGAGAGACGAAGGAGGAGAGGTGGGGGAGGAGAGTGTGTGTGTGTGTCGTCATTTCGAGTGTGTGTGTGTGTGTGTGTGTGTGAGAGAGAGAGAGAGAGAGAGAGAGA
>BFEA01000006.1:4826424-4842704 GCA_003427395.1 Chara braunii | reverse complement strand
TCAAAAAGGAAAGGCGATTGGTAGACACCGTTGAGATTCCCGGTCAAGGAGTCAAGTTGACCCCAATGCTCCCCCACGGGAGAAAGCGGGTCTCAMTGAGGACGTGTGGAGAGATATGTACACCAGGTAGGCCTGTATTCGTTRTGGGCAATATGGCCACAACCAATTCAAGTGCCGCAATAAGAAGGTGATCGACCGAAAAGATCCCGCCTACGATGTGGCTGGCGTTGGGATCCTCCGCTCCCGTTGGTAGCAATGTGGCCTGTAGTTCTAGCACTGCTCCGGGAAACGCGTCGGGCCAGTAGGAATGGTAGTTGTTCCTGCTAGGGTCGAGGTGGTGGACACACCCTCACCATCTCGAGAGATGGCCCAAGCTACTGGCTCCATCGTCGTCCCGCAAACACAGTCGGCGTGGTAGAGATGTTCGATGAATGTGTTTGAATCCTTGGAGGAGCTAGAGGAGGAGTGGTCTAGATCAGACCCACTAGCTTCTTGGACGGCATTGGCTAAAGTCCCTAAGGGAGAGATGTTCGTAGGCGTGGTAGTCATCGGCGGCCGCAAGGTCAGGGCCTATTATGACACTTGCTTGACTAGGAACTTCATTAGTCGCGCGTGCGTTGAGAGGCTGCGCTTACAGGGGCGAGTGCAGCGCCTGAGTCGACCTGTGGAGTCGACCTGTGCCAACAAACAACGTATGGTAGTCAACGACTACCTCCAGGATGTTGAGTGTTGTTTCCCGTACGCAGGAGGGGAATTGAGACATCACGTCTCGTTCCTAGTGAGCGATGATCTCCCTATGGATATCGTGTTAGGTATGTATTACCTCTCCGTGGCACAGCCCTAGTTTGACTGGGACCAAAAAGTGGTCAAACACACTTTGCCAGGTGGGGGGACTGCGAGATTACATAAGTTTAAAGCTAGTAGTCTGATCGAGTCCCGCGGATGCATGTGTGCGGCCTCGTTCTATAACTACTATAAGCAAAATCCGAAGGAGGGTATGTATCAAGTCTATGTCTGTGCAGCAGGCGAGCCGGTGAAAATGCCGCCGGAGATAGAGGGAGTAGTTGCCAAGTACCCTGATATATTTGAAGAGCCTACAGGGGTTGTTGAGAGGGAGGTCGTCCACGTGATAGAGATTATCCCAGGGTCTAGCATCCCAAAGGGTAGGATCTATCGGATGTCTCTAGGCGAGCTTGATGAGCTTCGCCGACAACTCAAGGTACTCGTAGAGAAGGGTTGGATCCGACCGAGTGTTTCTCCTTATGGATCGCCAGTCCTATTCGTACCGAAGGAGGGAACACTTAGGATGTGCATTGATTATAGGGGCCTCAATGCCATCACTGTCAAGAACAGAGAGCCCCTACTGCGCATCGACGATTTGCTAGATAGAGTGCAAAGGTGTCAGTATTTCAATAAAATAGATTTGAAGTTCGGGTACCATCAAATTGCAATGCAGCCTGAGGATCAACACAAAACCGCATTTCAAACCATGTACGGTTTGCAATGCTTTTGGCACCTTTCAGCACCCTTTGAATCAGATATTTCATGACTACTTGGATAAGTTTGTCATCAGGTACCTCGATGACATACTTATTTTTAGTAGGACTGTCGAGGAGCACGTTGCGGACTTGGACAAAGTCCTTAGCCTTCTTCGACAGCACAAGTTCAAGATCAACGGTGAGAAGTGCGAGTTTGGCTGCACCCGTGTCTTGTACTTGGGTCATGAGATTTCTGCGGAGGGATTGAAGTCCGATGACGCGAAGGTGACCARCATTCGTGACTGGCCGCATCCTCAGTTTGTGATTGAGATGAGGTCCTTCTTATGGATGACAGGCTACTACCGCAATTTTGTTCAGAATTACAGCATAGTGGCCGCCCCTTTGACGGACCTGACTCGCCTTGACACCCAATGGGAGTGGACAGACAGGTGTAAGGCTGCTTTCAGACAACTGAAGTATGCATTGACACACCATGAGGTCTTGAAACTTCCTGATCTTGACAAACCTTTCATAGTAACTACGGATGCTAGCCAATATGGCATAGGCGCTGTACTTGCGCAGCAGGAGGGGAAGAAGTTGAGGCCGGAAGAGTGCATGTCCAAAAAGATGCCCTCTCAAAAGTTGGCATAGTCCACCTATGCGAAGGAACTCTATGTGATCTACAAGGCGCTCACCCATTGGAGGCACTATCTCCTTGGAAGGTTCTTCTACGTCAGGACTGATCATCAGACCCCGAAGTGGATGAGAACCCAGCCTGTGCTCTCCGACGCTCTGAAGCGTTGGATTGAAGTCATAGAGAAGTATGACTTTGAGCCCCATTACATCGAGGGCGAGTACAACAATGTTGCTGATGCGTTGTCGCGTAGACCAGACTTCTGTGGTGCGCTGATCACTGAGTTTGGGCTTGCGAACGATGTTACTCGCTCTATGGTGGAAGCCTATCGCGAGGACCGGTTTATGTTTGAGATCATACGCACACTCGAGGCGAAGGACAAAGTGACTTCTGTCGAGTTCGAGTTGGTCAACGGACTGTTGTTCCTTGAGAAGGCAGGGAATAAGCGTCTGTGTGTGCTAGATAGGGAGTCTTTGCGTAGTTTATTTTTAGGCGAGTGTCATGATGCCACGAGACATTTTGGCTTCAAGAAGACTGCAGCCAATCTGCTGCAATAGTTTTGGTGGCCCACGATGATGAGAGATGCCAAGCTGTACGTGGAGACTTATCAGGTCTGTCAGAGAGACAAGCTCGTACGCAGGCCCCTCTTGGGCTCCTCAAGCCCCTTTCGATTCCGGAAAGGCCCGGTGAGAGCGTGTCTATGGACTTCATATACACGCTGGTCACCAGCAAGAGTGGGATGATCTTTGTTATCGTGGATAACTTTAGTAAGTACGCTAGGTTGGTTGCAATGTCGGAGACAGCGAAGACCGAGTATGCGATTAGACTCTTCAAAGAGAACTGGGTCAGAGACTTTGGGCTCCCAAAGTCTATTGTTAGTGATGGGATGTGCGATTCACAAGTGAGTTGTGGAAGGCTACAGCTGCAGAATAGGGAACACAGTCGCAGATGACCTCCGGGAACCATCCCGAGGCCAATGGCCAAGCAGAGCAGCTTAACCGCACTGTTCAACACCTGTTGCGGCATTACATCAAGCCCAATCAGGTGGACTGGGATGAGAAACCTGCTCTCATTACCAGCCTGTATAACAATTTTGTGCACAACGCAACTGGAGTAAGTCCTAACAGTCTACTACTGACTTTCAAGCCCAGACTGCCCCTAGACTTTCCGCCATCTGATAATCAGTCAACTGCTGCACCAGGCACCCTTGAGTTTGCCTATCGCTATGAACAACTGATGCAGCAGGTAGTAAAACAGATGCACAAGGCAGATGCGGCAATGATAGAATCTGAGAACAAACACCACCGCCCTTCTACATTTCAGATAGGGGACAGAGTCTGGGTAGAATCCTCAGAACTGGGACAGGAGCACGGTGTTGGTGCGAATACCCTTACAAGGGTATCCGCCTTGGTTTTTGCAGGCGACAAAAAATAGTTTTGGTTTGAAGTTTAAGTATACCGCGTGAGGCGCGGCTGCGTCTGCGGTTTATGTTGGCTGGATGGTTGGCTAGAACAGAGAGTGTGTGCGTGCGCAAGTTTAAGGCGCGCGTGATCTTTTAATTGTTGATGGTTGAAGGACCGGCGTGATCGCCGACCGGAATTTTAATTTTTGATTAAACCTCGGATTAAAAAGATTATGTTTCGTTGACCGATTGTGCTTGCCTGTGACTTGGGCATACGTGTGGAGGGCGACGTAGACAACAACGTGATTTTGAAGACATTTGGTAAATCTGCGTGTCGCACAGTATTTGTTTATTTAGGTGTCCGCTAGAATTAGACCCAACCTTGGGCCTAGCACTATTGGTTACGACGTTGAACTTTCATAAAAGGGATTCGGGGATCGAGGTCGGGAGGCGACGACACAGGGATATCAGAATAGCTCGAAGGAACCGAGGGGTTGAGGGCGTGGTGGGGCTATCCCCCTTGGTTTTGTCGTCGGCAGGGTCAGAACGGTACTAGCGGTCTCTTTTTCCCTCGCTCGTCGTATTCTGACGATTAAAAGTTTATATATTTTATTATTTTATTATTTATTTGTAGGCATCGGCGTTCCTTGACGCAGACGCGGCATCGGATTTAGAGGGCGCCACGGCAGTCGGGGACCTTGAGCGCGCGCCTCGTGTGTTTGACATGCGGGCTCCTACATGTTCGAGATATGGGCAAAATTTTTCGGTCTTGCTATCTGGAAACTCAGACCGTGGAATTCAACGCGCATGCGAGTTCGAGGCAGTGGCGCACGTTGAACGCCCATTGTTTGCAGTGAGGGAGGTTAAGTGTGAGCACACCTGCTGGGACCCCAAAGGAACAGGACTGTGCCTGGGCGCCAGGGCACTGTGGGGGAGTCCGCGGTGGTATTGTCTGCGTGGGAGGTGTACGTGGGACCCTACTCGACGACGGTCTTCAGAGATCTCACTGGAATACATGCTACTGCCACCAAGGTTCTCATCGGGGCCTGCATCACCTAGGCCATGCGTTAGGTTGGGCAGCAGGCCCGCGCCCCTTTTCCTATCGGGACTCTGAACAGCCACAACTGTCGTACAATGCTCCACGCTACGGCGCCATCGGCCTGAGGCTGACTGATCTGGCGGGGGAGTCACGACTCACTCCTTAGCGGATTTCGATTGTCGTGACTTGCTATCTTGCTGCCTGTATCGGCTGCGACCTTTTCGTAGTGTCTGGGGTAGCGCTTAGTTGCATCGGGTGGAGAATGAAAGAAAGGAGAAGGGTGAGGGAACCCGGACGGAAAAATGGATCTGGTGTGCGCGTAGATGTGAGAACTGAGGAGATGGCGGAAAGATAAGTGAGGTGCATTAGAAAGTGAATGGTTCGTGTGACTCTCAGCGAGATTAGACGTGGGAGGAAGTGATCTTGGGGTTTTGACCCCCGGCAAATCGATTGGAAGCATTGGATATGGAAGAAAGTTAGTCTCTGAGGAGATATAAGAGAAAACGAATGCGCCGGACATGGAGAAACGGGTGGGGGAGAAAGATGGGAAAACTAATTTCTCGCCCGATTCTTAATGGAATCGAGCGGGATAAAGTGTTGAATGGGGGTTTTCCATAGCTGCGAGTAGGATGGTGAGGTTAGTTTGGCTATAGGATTAGTAGATAAGGAGTTAGTAAGAGATTGAGCTCGCGCAGGAGGAGAAGAGCTACTTCGAAAAATAATAAATGAATGTGGCCGCTTTCTAGCGGAAGATTCATATCGACTTTTCTGCTTAGTCTTAGCGGAGGGATCGGGCGTGTTCTTATTCGGAGTTGGCAGGGTGCAAGCGACTACGAGAGGGAGATCGCATCGGTCAAGTTTAGACATCGGGCCATGCTGTGTGCATGCGGGGCGATTGCTCGTAAGAGCTGGCGATGCGTGATGACTCGAAAGTCGAGCTACGGTGATAAACTGTTGTATGCCCTTCCCGGGTTTTAGCAGAGAATCGCTAAGATTCTGCTCGACCTGACCTTTGAAGCAGTAGGCAGCTACGAGCGAGCAGCAGGATATGGGGATATTCACCTGACACTGATGCCCTCTGTCCGAGTGGAACTCCCGAAAGCTGCCATCTCTGAGGAGATTCGACATGCTGTGGTGGATATAGCCCACCGCTAATCGATCCATGAGAGCCCATTGCTCCCGCTTATGCGTGTCTGTTCTCGAATGAGTCGGGCCACGTCGACGGCCACGCACGTTCGTATGCTAGGAAGGCCGTATAGCCGAGAGAGAGAGAGAGAGAGAGAGAGGGAGAAGCGGGCTGACTTTGATTGTGCTTAGTGGTGGGCGTGGCAACAGGTCAGGTAGTAGTTTCGATCCCGACAACAATCGAACTGGTTGTGCGGACGAGGTATGGCAACAGGTCAGGTAGTAGTTTCGATCTCGACAACGATCGAGCTGGTTGTGCGGACGAGGTATCTTCCCATATCTATGCGGAAGATCCGTTTCGAGTTCGGATAGCCGATAGGCCGTTGCGCGTACGGGAGAGTTTGTGCAAACCGAACAGACGAGCAGACACATGATCTATGGAACGCTGCGAGAAGACATGAAGATAGTGGGAATACGTACCTGCTCGACGAGGAGGTCTGCGTAAGTGCGAGCTGTAGATATTCTGGCGGCAAAGATAGTGGGAATACGTACCTGCTCGACAAGGTCTACGTAAGTGTGAGCTGCAGATATTCTAGCGGGAGCTACTGTGGAGCCGGTGTTGCTTTCCGAAGGGCAGAAAGGCTAATGTGTTTGTGAGGCATCCCGTAGGTCCACATCAAGACTCTGTGGGGAGTCAGCCCACCGATTGCGGGAGCTCTGTCGGAACTCAGGAGGAGTTTTGGAGGCAGGGAATTGAGAGGTAATCTTCCACCTCCTATAAACCCAGTTATAACCCCTATTTGTACTTCTTGCTATGTTTTGACAGAGTATATTGCATGCATTCTATGTTGACTTTGGGTTTGACTTTCAGGACACGAACCAGACTAAGTAAAGGAATGCATGCGCAATTTGAGTTTCAATTTTGTTGATTGTCTGAACGCAGATTGTGAGAAAAGGGGTTGCATCAAAGGGAAGGTGGGAGGAAGGCAGCTATGTTTGAGGTTGAAAGTGTCTTAAGGGGTCGAGCATTGTCTCTATAAGACGAATGGCCTGGTTGTTGTGTTTCTTGACTTGTTTTCTCCACAGCCAGACATTGTTTCTAAGATGAATTACCTGGTTGTTGTTTCGTTTTGGGGTATTAATTAGACATTGTTTCTTAAGACGAATGGTCTGATTGCTGTTTATTTTGGGTAGTTTCTAAACAGTCTTTAAGTCTTGACCCAGAGTACTCTGCTTTTTTCAGTGCTGAGAAGAAAAGGTTTAGCATTGTTTCTAAGACGAATGGCTCAACTCTTTTGGTTGTTTTATTCTGAGGGAGGTTCAGGCCAAAGACTGAACATTGTTTCTAAGACGAATGGTCTAAGTGTGAGTTTCTAAGACGAATGGTCTAAGCCTGAGGCCACATGATTTTAACATGAACAAGGGAATATGACTCTCTATATTTCCATATCTATATGCTTATAAGAACAAGGCTAGCCAGAGATTGTTTCTGAAACGAATGGTCTGACTATAGCCTTATCACAAATTAAAAGAGTATAATTAAAGAGCTATAACTGAAGGTAACTTGGGTTGGCTGAGCATTGTTTCTAAGACGAATGACTCAGTTCTACGCCCATTTTTTTATATGAAACTCGGAAAGATATATATAATTTAGCTATTAAACAGATCAAGGCGACTAGGCATGGTTTCTAAGATGAATGGCTTAGTCATATGCCCAATGAAGAGAGTAGTAGTTGGGCAACCTGTCCATGTATAACTAAGGCAAAGAGTTGGCATTGTTTCTAAGACTAATGACCTAACTCGATGTCCTTTGTAAGCTGGGTATAAAGGGATAAATCATTGAAAGACTACGAACTATTGGTTGCCAAGATTGACTTGGGTTGGTGAGAGTACTTACCTTTGTGGTTTGGCCTGCATGTGGCTGAGTGAGATTACTACTTAGTCTGAGTACAGTTGGACAGGTAGTTGCTTTAGTTGCTCGCTACGTGCTAGAGTGATAGGAGTTAGGTCAATTCTCGCATTTTCATAAGCTATTTTTTTTTACTTAGAACAATTCTTTCATTTTCTGGTATTTCTTCTTACACTTGGCTTTGTATAAATCTTTGCAAGTGACTTTCCCTACGGGAAGCGCTGCCGAAATTTTTGCAAATCCAAGGAGTTAGTCAAATTTTGACTTTTCAAAGTTCAACTTGTCTATATTTTATATACGACTTAGTATAAATCGGGGAAGTCTCCCGTTCTAAGGGGAGTGCTGCCCAAATTTATACTAAATCAGGGAGTTAGACAAAATTGGACTTTGGGAAGGTTATCTTTCAATTATAACCTTAGCTTTGTATAAATTTTGGAATACCACTTTTTTGGAGGGAGTGCTGCCAAAATCTCTGCAAAACCAAGGAGTTAGTTGAATTTTATCTTAGTTGAATTCAAACTTGTCTTTTGGGTTCAAATCTGACCGAGTATAAATCTGGGAAGTCTCCCCTTACTAAAGGGAGTGCTGCCCAAATTTCTACTAATTCAGGGAGTTGGACAAAATTTGACTTTTCAGTGTTAGAGAGTATTTCAGTTTTCGTATTTGAGCCGGTATAAATTTTGAAAAGACACCTTTCCTACGGGAAGCAGTGCCGAAATTTTCTATGTTTGGAGGAGATAGATTACATTCGACAGGTGGCGATTCTGACGATCCACTCTGCATGAAGGAGATTTTATCAGAATCTACCTTTCTTTGGGGCACTTGCTTAGAGGTAGGTTCAGTTTTAGATAGTTAGGACGATTTTGAGTACGAGCGCGACAAGGAGATTGTGCTCCATGAACTTATGGAGTTAGCCTGGGGGATTGGCCTGTCTTGTGTTACAGGTCATCTTGATCGTTTGATTCAAGATCAGGACTATACTCAACTTGATCCTACAAGGATCATCTTCTGTTATCACTGATAACAGGTCAGTTGCCGATTCGTCGGTCTACGACTCAACTCCAATTCATCCTAAATACTCTACCTAAATGGCTTTAGCCCTGAATGACCATTTAACAAAGATACTGAGTATTTAATTATGGTTGGTTGGACAGGGGCTGGGGCTTGCATGGCTAAAGCGAGGGGTACGAGTGTAGAGTTTGGTTGAAGTTGACTTTGTGTAGTGCATGGACTTTTGGTTGACTTTTTGATGTGATTGCAAGTATGTTTTGTGGCTCGGATTTTGGATTTGACTGTCTGCGATCACAGACATGTATATGGCTGTGAGGAGTCCCACTGTGATTGTGAGAAGTGATCGTCACGTACTTATCCCCCCCTTACATATATATGCGCATGTACCTATGTTGGGTGTTCGCGTAGCTTGGGAGGGCCCACGCTTAAGGGTTAAATAAGGGTTGAGATTGAGAAAAGAAAAAAAAAACGCTTTATTACTGAATGCTTCTTAAAGATCTATTAGTCGGATGTTGGTCCTGGGCCTGGATTTGAGGTCCTTGTCTAGGACATCCCAGGTTCTAGACTCTGCATGGAAGGGATCTCCCCCGCGCAAAGCCTATTTGCCCTGCCTACCGGGACACTCAGCCCAAAGGTAAAGTGGCGCGGAGGCCTGACGGCTATTCCTTCAGCCGTGCAATATAGTGAAGGGGTGAGCCTTCACGATACTTCGAGTTCGACACTTGAGTGTCATAAGAGGTGCTCGGATCCATGAGGGACCGCTTGATTATGGGCACTACATAGTACGCCATCATTGCGATTGCTTGCGGATTCATGCATTACGATATGAGTTAGCCCTACGTCCGCGCGGTTTTATACTAAGTCTCGTACGTGACGCCTAACCAATTTTCGCATCGGAAAGTTATGGGATGTCCAATAAGGGACTAGGAGTGTTGTCGCGTTGTTTGTCTTATGTCGTTCTGTATATGTACATGTGTGTATGCGTGTTTCAATTTTTATGTTCTTTAGAGTGGTGTATGCGTGGTGTGTGGGATGTGTCCTAGTCGACCGGCGACGAGTCGCGCTTGGGACCTCAGCCCCCCAAGGTGTCGGTTCACGTACGGGTTCGATAGAGGTGTATTACCGCGCGTACCCCCTATGCTACAACGAACGAGAAACGCCCTCGGCTGGTCCACCTCTGCGATTGCAGGTTATGAGCTTTCGTACTGTGGACTGGTAGCTCGGCGGGGATACGCCCACCGAAGGGAGGTGACAACTCCTGTAAGGTGGAGGTAAGTCGTGCCTCACGTAGGCCCTATCCTGTCGTAGGGGCTCGCGAGAGGTATGGCTGGCGCACTCGGCCGGAGCGGCTTGCGGAAACTCCATATGCATTTGCGACGAGGATCAAAACCAACTCCTGCGTGGCGAGGCCGGGAGGGTCCCGCGCTGCCTTGTGCGGTGCCGGACCGATGCGCTCAACAACGGGATCTCCCGCAAGCTCATACCACAGTACTTTGGACCATGGGAGGTTCTAGATTTTGTGGGGGAAGATCCGGATGGGCCATCCTATGTTATTCAGATCCTTGAACGATTCCAATTCAGATCTCAGTTTCACTGCTTCTGATCGTGAACCAGAGATTGCTACTAGAAAATCATCTGCGAAGCGGATGTAATGCATCCTGGTCATCTCCACACCTACCGTGTCTTTCACGCCTCCAAGCTTGCACCATTCAAGGAAATTGACCAGTTTCCCTCTCGTTGCTCTATGCTGCTCTCAACCATGGATGGAGAGGTCGACATCGATGACATTGTTGATCACAGGGAAATGCTAGTTCCAAGACCCAGAAGCAGAGGATGTCCTCCGAAACCGAAGTAGCAGTACTAGGTTCGGTTCAGACATCACACGACATCGACGACATTGTTGATCACAGGGAAATGCCAGTTCCAAGACCCAGAAGCAGAGGACGTCCTCCGAAACCGAAGCTGCAGTACTAGGTTCGGTTCAGACATCACACCGATCCAAAGGAGGATAGATGGTTCACACGGGAGGAACTGATGCAGACTGCTCCACAGGTCGTCGCTCACTACGAGAAGTCTCTGCAAAAAGGAAAACGCTAGATCCTCGGAGATTGAACTTCTCAGAGGACTATTGAAGTATGGAGGAGGCAATGTGAGGCATAGGACCTCGATATGCTCTACAGGGCCCAATTTTCACACAGTCGGCCGCCCTAAGTGAAGGCAGGCACAACCGAGGCCCTACAGGCCAATTCAGGATCACCACGCAACTGGGGAAATTCAGGCAGTTGCGCAGCACCAGTCGGTTGAAAGCACCCAGGCCCAGGCTGCCTTTCATTGCATGTATCTAAGGCAGGCCCTGGGCCGGGTACGCAAAGTGGACCGAACAAAGGTTGAGGGCAGTTGGTGCTAGTAACCGCCTCAGGCCTTGGGCTTATTTTCTTCGCACTGAGGTTCAGCCTCCCTGGGCCTACTGGAAGCTTCTGGGTCGGGGCCAAGCACCGCAGGACAGCACGCAACAGCAGGCCATTCGGGCACTGGCTGCTTTGTGCGCAAGCGCTGCTGCGCTATCGCCTGCCAGGCTCACACGCTCACAAGCGAGCTGGAAGGAGCAGGCAGCCATAGCCGAGCTCCGATGCTGTATGCTGAGTGGGGCGCATGGTGGTCCTTGGGTGCAAGTGGCATCTGTGAGTTGGGGAACGAGGTTGTGAGTGATACGAGAGACATACCTTACGAGATCTGCTCGTACTTCGTGGAGCTGTTGATGTCATCAACGACATTGAAGAGTAGGCTAGATAGGAGCTGCTATCTGTAGTCTGGGCGTCGAGTGCCAGATACGATATCAACATTGGTTCTTCGTTGATGATCATGATGAGATTATTCCTGCATTGTCAATTATGATCTTTTGGTGTGCTCTTATTTGATGAAACTGGTGATGCAATTCTGCTTTTGGTTCGAGGTCTCGACTATCTGGTCTTATGGGTAATGATGCTGTTTGATTGCTGAAGTTCGCTATTGCTCATTTTCCTTGCACAGAGAGAGAGAGAGAGAGAGAGATATTTGACTGTGCCCAGATCTAATGTCTGCGGACGGTAGGCGTTTTAAGAATGCAAAACGGTAGAGATCGTCCATAGCCAAGTACCAACACCGAGATGTCCCAGGCTACCGAAATACGCTTGGAGAAGGAGGAAAGGGCCTGCAGGAAGATATTGTTCGGGAAACGTCTCAAGGAAAGTTCATGATGTAGTGCAACAGAAACAGGAACTCGCCCATCGACTATGTAGTGAGATGTCTGGCGCGGTGGAGGAAAGCAGTGATCACGTCCATTTTTTGTTCCCGGCTAGAAAAAGAAAGTCTTGCAGATTTTGGATGCGGATGCCAAAATCCAACATGTCTTGGTTCTTAATAGTGGCAGTGGAAGTAATCAACCCCACCTTACTTAGGATGCATATAATGGTTCCTAGGAAAGGCTAGGAACCATCTCCTGCGTTTGTTCTTTCCAAGAAGAGGTCAGCTTCGTAGCACCATGGAAAGTTCCTGAGGATATCAACGACTTTCCTGTGGTCGTATGATTTATTTCTCCTAATCAACATAAAAAGTGACACATCATCCATCAAATGCATACCGACAACCAATCGTTTGTCAACACCAAGATTGGCGAGAAACATATACGCATACCATGAGCAAAGGATGCAAGCAAGGGGAGGACTTGTGGATTTCCCCATAGGGATGCCAATAGTTTGTTTGAGTATTTTCCCGGTCACTTGAATGTAACAGTTAAGAAGGTCGAATTGAATGAAAAGAAATAGTTTTGACGAAGGGATTCAGACCCAATTTGCTTGGCCGTTTATTTTAGCAAAATTCGCATGTTGGCTGATACGGGAGACATGAACATCAGACAAACCTTTTTCTTCGATGATTTGGAGAGCTCAGTCGAGGGCATCGACTAGGTGGTCATGCGGAAGTTTACAAAACATTTATGTAATGACGAAATTGGCGCCAACAATTTCCTTGCCATTACCCAAATTATTCTTATTGATAACATCCAGCGAAGAGGGTAGATAGGAACGCATACCATGAGCAAAGGATGCAAGCAAGGGGAGGACTTGTGGATTTCCCCATAGGGATGCCAACAGTTTGTTTGAGTATTTTCCCGGTCACTTGAATGTAACAGTTAAGAAGGTCGAATTGAATGAAAAGAAATAGTTTTGACGAAGGGATTCAGACCCAATTAGCTTTGCCGTTTATTTTAGCAAAATTCGCATGTTGGCTGATACGGGAGACATGAACATCAGACAAACCTTTTTCTTTTGGAGAGCCCAGTCGAGGGCATCGACTATGTGGTCATGCGGAAGTTTACAAAACATTTATGTAATGTCGAAATTGGCGTCAATAATTTCCTTGCCATTACCCAAATTATTCTTCTTGATAACATCCAGCGAAGAGGGTAGATAGGAAGGGCTTCGAAGGTTGAAGTGGGAGGCCGGGGGAATTTTTGATTAAGTGTTTTTGCCATAACAATTTTTTTAGGAGGGTTCTGAGAAAGGGGTAGATGGGTTTCCATTTTTCAATATCCTTGTGCTTCGGAATACAGTAACCACATCCTATAGTACCACCTTTCTTCAACGGTGAGAGAGAAGGTTAACAACAGTCATATTTTTCATCACCACCTCAAGATACCCTTCACCACTTCAGGATGCAGCTTGCCTAAACAGGTGGTTTTTAGGGTCTTCGGACCTTTCACCACTTCAAGACACCCTTCACCACTTCAGGACGCAGCCTGCCTAAACATGTGGTTTTCAAGGTCTTCGGACCTTTCACCACTTCAGGACCATTCAGGATTTTCAGACTGCCCAAAACTCTCACTTCACCACTTCAGGATGCAGCCTGCCTTTTCAGGGTCTTCGGACCTTTCACCACTTCAGAACCATTCGGGATTTTCAGACTGCCCAAAACTCTTACTTCAGAATTTTCATTGCGGATTTGTCAATGATAACCCCCTGCCCCCCTCTCGAAGACCCCTGAAAAATGTTGTACCTTAAAAATTTTATTGCGGATTTGGACAACTCTTGAAGAGCGCAGCCGGAATCTGCCCAAGAAAAAAAAAAAAGAAGATATTTGGGCACTTTTTTTTCAAAACCGGTTTCCCGGTTCACCCCCCATGGTCTGGTCCGGCTCCGGTTGGACCGGGGTAGCTTAACCGGCCGGTTGCCGGCCCAACACTGATATAAACACAGGGAGAGGAGGAGGAACGAAGGAAACCATTATCGAGATATTTTTTAACGAGTGGTGCAAACTTGTTAGCCCAGGGAAAATCCATGTTAAGAATCATAATAGAAATAACAGTTCTCAAAGTGTTTTCCACCAACAAAGAAAGATTCGGGTAAAGTAACCTACAAACCTTGATGCAAACTTGTTAGCCCAGGGAAAATCCATGTTAAGAATCATAATAGAAATAATAGTTCTCAAAGTGTTTTCCACCAACAAAGAAAGATTCGGGTAAAGTAACCTACAAGCCTTGACCTTGATTAGATCAACACACCAAGACCACCACTCATCATCCGAAAGGTTACGTGTTCAACTATCATCGGAGTGACTTTTTTCTTTGCTCTCTCTCTTTGCACCCTCGTCAAAGTGTTCCCTCGTACAATATTCCGCCAACTGAAGGGCGGATTTGTCCTTCACAGAGTAATCAATGCCCACTTTCCCACACTCCGTTTTCAAATCGCCCCAAGGGAGCTGCATGAAGATTCTTTCTTGCTCCATCATGAGCTTCAGACGGCCGTTGGCAGGGGGGCGGACCGAAGAAGTCGATAACCTGCGAGATAGGAGGCCCATGGGCGACCTGAGTGGCCTTTGCAACATATCATCGACAGACATACCTCTGCCTCTAGGGTAGTATTTCGGCGGATGGTGGGTGGAGAAGGCATTCTAGATGGTTGAGAAGCCGGGGGAGAAGAGAGATTGGGCGGGTTAGAAGAGCAGTGGTGCACAACAGAGGGTGGAGGCCTGGAGCCAGAAGGATTGGGGTCGACGGGCGGCTTAGGATCTGTCTGAACTACTTTCGGCTCCGTTGGCGCAGACATGTGTGTAGTGGAAAGTCGCAAGATGACTCCTTCATTTCCTTCAACTCCCTATCTCTCTCTTTCCCTTTCTTCTCTGGCCTGGATTTTTTTTTTTCATTATCTCAATTTCCCTCTTGCATCGGCCCTCACTGATCGATGAACTAGTGTCAATCTTTTGCTTCCCTTAGCAGACTTATTAGGAGGGCTCGACATGATAACGACACCATTCGGCATTTTCTTCTCGCCTGCTACTTTGGCAAGTTTCGCCGTAAGATTGTTAATCTTACGCATCAATTCCTCCACTTTTGCTTGCATCTCGCCGCTAGCATCAGAAGAAGATATGGTGCGTTCTTCATGCTAGCCAATTTCGCCTTGAGAATTTGGATCTCCTCCGGATCCTGTGTAGCCTTTGCAGGGACATTATTACCCCAAACCTTTGCCATCTCCACTGTATAAGATGCAAAGGATTCATGCAAAGCTTTGATGTAATCAGCATGCCTTTTCTCGGCAGCCTCTGCCTCTTCTCGCTTCAAATCGAGTTTCTCCTTCTTTTTAGCCTCCTCCTTTTCCTTTTTCAATCGATCCATTTTTTCTCTCTCCTCATCGGCGCGCTTCTTGTTGGCTCCGTCTTCCTCCTCTTTTGCCTTGCTGCGCACTTTGTCCTCTTTGGCCTTCTAGATATCAATCCAAGAGACCAGATCAGCCATGGTAGTGGCGATAGCCGAAACTTGATTAGAGAGCCAGGCGATAGCCGAAACTTAAAGCTTGGAGCGATAGGTGGAGGGGGTAGAGAAGCGTTAGTAGCAGGGTTTGGAGGGGCCGGAAGGGCAAGTTGAAGGGGGCGGGGATGGAGTGGTGACGTTGATGGATTAGCCGGAGCTGGAGTGGGAACAACTTGTTGCTGATCGCCTTGTCGGTAGGGACACTGACAGGACATGTGGCCGTACTAGTAACATGGTGACATGGTCCAACACTGCGCGTTCGAATTCATGACTCTTCCTTGAAACGGGGGTCTTCCGAGAATGGAAAAACCTGAAGACATGGTAAACAATATAGTAAGTACAAGTAAACAAAACAAAACAAAACAACAGAACGGAACAAGGAAAGACTAATTAAGATTAAGATTAAAATTAAGATTAAGGGTGCGTGGGTGGGTAGCGCACTCACCAGTAGTAGTGATCTACTCTACTATGGTTGGTGTGATCAAGAGAGCTCAATGTGAGCTTAGTGAGCGCGAGATCGTCATCGATGAAAGTCGCATGCACGACAATTGCCAAAGCAGATTCAAAAGGAAAAAACAAGCAAGAATAACGAACGACAGATAACAAGACCATAACTCATTCATGAAATGACAAAGAATCGTGAGTACACAAAGAATCACAAAGTAAACCGAGTAAATGAATATGAAATTACAGAGAACAGAAGGATGCATCATCGAATGTGGAAATAAAAGATGCGAAGATGGCGTCGCCTGCTGAACGGATATATAGGTTTCGTCCTCTCAGCAGTAGCGGACTCATCAATAGCCTTGAGAAGAGGAGGTAGAGGGGGAGAAGAGGAGAGAGAGAGAGAGAGGGAGAAAGAGAAAGAGAAAGATGGGAGAGAGAGGGGGGGGGGGGGGGG
>BFEA01000006.1:4816161-4826333 GCA_003427395.1 Chara braunii | reverse complement strand
GAGAGAGAGAGAGGGAGAAAGAGAAAGAGAAAGAGGGGGGGGGGGGGGGGGGGGGGGGGGATGTGGGGTTTCACGAGAACAAGATCTAAAAGGCATCATAGGTGACCGGAGTGGCGACGCCGGTCGCTGCTCCATCTTCTTGTTGAAGATACGCGTTCCCAGGTAGGCGTTGAAGGTCGTGATGGCGATGTACAGAGGAGATCCCGCTGGAACAAGACGACAAAAGCGCTCCGTTCGGTCAATGAGGCCAGCTCGTCACTGGCAATTGTGTAGAACAAAACACGGCCCAGGTCTACATATCAGTATGTTCCGGTACATGGAACTCTGCCACAAAGGTCGCCGAAACGTGTGGAATTGAGGAAGCGAAAAAAATAGATCATGCCACGATTTTAAAATAAGGTACCTAATCGTATGCCCAGCCAGGTTCGGTAAAATATATAAGCGGGTACCGTCTTTAAGAGCCACTATTAAACCATAGATCCCCCCGCCACCGAAAACCCCTGGTACCGGTGAGTTAGGGCCGAGTTGTACAGAGGGGCGGCGACCGTACTGAGGCGCCTGGTTGTTCGGAGGCTGACGGGTCCAAATCCCGCCATTTTCCAAGCGACGGCTTTGGTGATTTTTCGTGCTCAGAGTAATTCACCAAAATGTCTGAAAATTTGAGGGTCTGTAGATTAGGTCGTGATCTTTCAGGGAAAAATATCAGGAAAATAAATAAATAAATAATTTTGACGGTGAAATAATTGCCCCGTCGATTCAATTTATTTCAATTTTTTGTCGCAAAATTTCGTACGGAGGCCCGCCCGGTTTTCCACGCTGTACTACCGGTAGCCGTCGTGAAACGGCGCTACCGGTACCCCGAGGTTTTTTTCGTGAGGGGGACCTGTGGTTTAAATGACAGGTCCCGGTGTCGAGCGCATCGGTCCGGTGCTACTCAAAGGCAGCGCGGGACCCTCCCGGCCGCGTCACGCAGGAGTTGGTCTAAATCCTCGTTGCGATACATACATGGAGCTTCCACATGCCGCTCCGGCCGAGTGCGCCAGCCATACCTCTCGCGAGCCCCTACGGCAGGACAGGGCCTACGTGAGGCACGACTTACCTCCACCTTACGGGAGCTGTCACCTCCCTTCGGTGGGCGTATCCCCGTCAAGCTACCAGCCCACAGTACGGAAGCTGATCAGCTGCAATCGCAGAGGTGGACCGGCCGAGGGCGTTTCTCGTTCGCTGTAGCATAGGGGGTACGTGAGGTAGTATGCCTCTATCGAACCCGCACGCGAACCGACATCTTGGGGGGCTGAGGTCCCAAGCGCGACTCGTCGCCGGTCGACTAGGACGCATCCCACTACTCTAAAGAACATAAATATAAAACCCACCCCTAACATACACACGGAAGGACACAACATAACCAACGCGACAATGCTCCTAGTCCCTCGGTAGCCTTCCCATAACTCTCTGATGCGGAAATCGGGTAGGCGTCCCGCGCGAGACTTGGTATAAACCCGCGCGGACGCAGAGCCTTCTCATATCCGTTTGCAATGCCAAAGTACGCAAGTAGTCGAGAAGATGGTGTACTATGCAGTACCCATAATCATGGGGCCCTGGGTAATATACGAGGGTCACCTTCGACACTCAAGTGTCGGCTGACACGCGTCGTGAGGGGTTAATCTCTCGGCGCTAGACAACCACCATGTGCGGTTGAAGACCACACACCCTCTTCTGCACTCTATGCAAAGTGGGTGGTACACAGGTCCATACCTGTGGTGGTGGCTGTTTCTTACTGCCCCGGAGATGAGCCCCACTCCGGGCCTGGACATAAGTCAAGGCGTTTGACTTTGATGGCTGCCACGGACTACAACGTCCAACCATAATAATCCTGAAAAGCAAATGTAGGCCGAAGTCCTCCCGGGCCCCGAAATCACGAACTTGGGTACCCCCGTTTTGCTTTCGGTTGGCACCACGGCCTACACTGCTGTCGAATACTTAGGCAAACGTATGAATTCATTGATCCCATAACTACAGTCGCTAGGACGGCGGAACGTCGCGCACAAGATTTTGGTATAAAGTTGCGCGGCCGTAGGCCTGTCCTATACCAACCAGCGATGCTAGTCATAAGCGGTGATCGCAGTCTTGGCCTCGCGATATTGAATGGCTGAAGGAATATATATCGTGAGGGGTTACCCCTCACGATATTGAACGACTGGAGGACATGCCGTTCAGCCCCCGCGGCATCTATGCCCTCGGGGTTGGGTGTCTCGGCGGGCAGTGCAGATAGGCTCTGCGCGAGGTAAGGCTCCTTCTCTGTAGAGCCCAGGGCTTGGGGTGTTTTGGACAAGGACCATGAACCCTGGCCCAGGACCAACGTCCGACCAAGAATTCAGAAAAAGTATACAAACAAGAGGGAGGGGTTTTCTGCCTACCTCTCCCCTATTTTACCTTTAACACGCTGGTCCCTTGGGCCATGCGAACTCCCAACATAGGTACACACTCACACACACACACACACACACACACACACACACACACACACACACGCACACACACACACACACATATATATATATATATATATGGGTGAAACTCCGACGAAACAGTTTGTCACAGCCCCTCGTTTGTTGTCCTCTTCTCTCTCTCTACCTGCGGTTTACCGGGCAGTTCTGTTTGTGACGATATATATAGGGGTAAATATGCGACGATCACTTCTCACAATCACAGCGGGGCTCCTCACAACCATATGTAGATGTGTGATCGCAAGCAATCAAATCCAACATCCGAACCATAGAACATACCTGCAATTACATCCAAAGTCCAACAAATCCACGCACTACACGGAGTCAACCCCAACCACTCTCCATACTCGTACCCCCTGCCATGCAAGCCCCAACCTCCAGCCAACCAACCGTTATTCAATACTCAACACCTTTGTTAAATGGCCATTCGATAAAAGTCCGGGTGAAACCTTAATGAAACAGAAAAATCACCAGGGCTAAAGCCTTTTTAGGTTGAGTAGGGAGGGCGAGTTGGAATTGAGTCGTAAACCGACGAATGGGCAACCGACTTGTTATCAGTGATAACAGAAGGTGATCCTCGTAGGATCAAAGTTGAATCTAGCCCCAAGTCCTGAATCAATCGATCAAGGAGACCTGTAACACAAGACAGTTGAATCTAGCCCCAAGTCCTGAATCAATCGATCAAGGAGACTTGTAACACAAGACAGGCCAATCTCAAACTAAGTCTATGAGCTCATGGAGAATAACCTCCATACAACGATCTTACTCGAGTCATCATACTTAACTAAGTCTAAGTCTACCTCTAACCAGTGCCCAAGCAAAGGTAGACCATGGCATAGTCTTTCCCACGTACGTCGCCACCTGTCGCAGCATAAGCTAACTCCTTTAATTTAGGAAAATTTCGGCAACGCTTCCCGTAGGAAAAGTGCCATCGCAGAAAATATACTAACCCAAAAGTGAAACCTTTGGATTCCAGAGAGTTTGAATCTGTCTAACTGCCTAACTTAGCAAAAACTTGGGCAGCACTTCCCTTAGAGAGGAAGGTTTCCCAGATTTATACCAAGTAAGATTTGAACTCAGACAAACCTTTGAACTCCTTAGATTTGAAGAAATTTCAGCAGCGCTTCCTGTAGGGAAAGTGCTAGTCCAAGATTTATACAAAGCTAAGGTTAGAATCTGAAATGACTTTGACCCTTCAGGGCCCAATTCTGGCTAACTCCCGAAATTAGTAAAAATTTGGGCAGCATTTCCTTTAGAAAAGGAGGCTGCCCAGATTCTTACTAAATCAAATAGTCATCCAGACTGGATCCTGAGGGAGCCAAAGTTTTGATTAACTCCTTGGTTTTGTAGAAATTTTGGTAGCGCTTCCCGTAGGGAAAGTGGCTTACCAAGATTTATACAAGATCGAGTATAAATGAAGGATACTAGAAAATGCAGAAATGGATCTAAGTAAAAAAAACGAGCTCAGAAAATGCAGGAATTGAAACTAACTCCTATGGCTCTAGCACGTGGCGAGCAACTACAACAACTACCTATCAAACTGAACTCAGACTAAGCAGTGACATCACTCAGTCACATGCAGGCCAAACCACAGAGGCAAGTACTCTCACCATCCCCAAGTTAACTTAGCAAACCATAGTTCATAATCTTTCAATGATTGAACCCTTTTATACCCAGCTTACATAGGTCATAAGGCTAGACCACCCAAACTTATGGAACATGTCTAGCCCAGCCAAGAAGTACAGACAAAGGGCACAACAACTTTTCTCTTCTTTGGGCATATGACTAGGCCATTCTAGTCGCCTTGAACCGTTTATATATATATAATTGTCTGCACTTAGTTTTCTGAGGTAGCATATAGCTGAGCCGATCATCTTCAGCTCGAGACTCAGCCTGCCCCTTCGTACCACAAGTTTATTCTTAGTTAGTACTCTCTTCAGTTGGTGATAAGCTATAGTCAGACCACCCAAACTTATGGAACCGTGTCTGACTAGCCTGTTCAAAGATAGTATAATAATAGAGTATAGCGAAGTTATAACCTCCTGGTTCCAGCATGTGCGAGGCATTGGACCAAGACCACCCAAACTTATGGAACATGTCTTGGTCCTCAGCCTGGTTTATTTCTCCTAAAGCCAAAGCAGGAAGAGGTTGAGCCACCCAAACTTATAGAACTTGCTCACCTCCTCGTTCAGAAACTAAAGAAACTGTCGAAAAACCCGAATAAATAAGGCTGCCAGACTACCCAAACTTATGGATTTGACTGGCTCCTGAAAAAGCAATCACATTCAGCCCTCACAAGTCAGAGCAACCAGACCACCCAAACTTATCGAACATGTCTGGTTCCCCAAGCAATACAAAATAAAACATAGCACTGGGCCTTTCCAAACTTATGGAACTGGCCCAACCCTTTGGTTGACCCGGTCAAACTTTATGCAATACTGCCCTTCTCCCACCTTTCCCCCAGATGCAATCCCACAATCTGCTATCAGGCAACACAAAGAAGTTGAAACTGACTTGTACATGCTTTCCTTTCTTTAATCTGGTTGTCTTGAATAGAAAGCAAGAGTCATGGGGACATGCATGCATACATCAATCAAGTTATAGCGGGATATGCAAACATGGGTGTAGTGGGGTGTACAGATAGAGATGGATTACCTGATCGTTCCCTGCCTCCAGAACCTCGCCTAGGTTCCGGCAGAGCTCCCACAATCGGTGGTATGACTCCCCACAGAGTCTTGATGCGGACCTACGGGTTGCAATCCCGCCTGCCGCCTTCCTTTCGTAACCAACAGACTAGACTTAGAGTGAGAAGGGCAGATAGAGAAGATTTTGAGACTCTCAGATCCAAGAAGGGTGCACTCAGACTCGCGCGAGAGGGCCTAGTTATCTCGATTCTCCTGAGGGCCCCGCAATGGCGGCCAACTGACAGCTTGGTCAAAGACGTCAAACCGCCGAAGTAACTCCCCTTGACGAGCCTCCACCTCGCAGCACCAAGCTCCCTCCCTAAGTCCAGCTACTCCCCCATGCCCAACTATAGCCGCCCAACACCCTGTATCAGCCCTTATGTGCCACAACAATAGTTGTAGCTAGCCGCAACAGCAATCCGTTCACAGCCCCCACGTGCAGCCTGCCTGTAATCGATAGCAACAGCTGGTACACAGTCCGCCTCAGCAGCAGCTGCCAGAAGCAGCAGCAGTAGTACTCAATGGCGGCCAGCAGCAATGGCATCAATCTCCAACAGTCACCAGCAATATGCAACAACGCACAGTGTTGGTCAGCAGTCGGGCAGCAACCTGCAGCAGCGACCACCGCAACAGCAGTTGGTGCCAGTAGCAACAGTTCGCGCCTGGGCGCAGCGGGCAGTAGTAGTCGTAGCCAGCTGCAGCAATAGGCCGCACTTAGCCCTTAGATGCGGCCGTTGTACTCAGCGGTGGCCAACAGTAACACTAGCAGCGGTTACAGTCCGCACAACACTCAACAGCGGTCACAGCAACAGCAGTTGTAGTCTGCAACGGCAGCAGCCCGCCCCAGCATGCAGCCGCAGATCGAGCGGCCTGCAGCAGCCAGTAGTAGTACACAGCCTAGCCAATAGTTACAGCAGCAGTCCACCAGCATTCAGTAGTGGTTGTCCGTGTCCAGACGAAGTGGACAACACCTGTAGCCTGTGCCCCGTCCACAAGCGCAACAGTAGTACATGGTGGTCACAGTCCGCAGTACGGGCGCTTGTTCGCAGCAACCCGTAACAACAGTTCGTACGCAGACCATGGACACAGCAGTAGTCAACAGTAGCCGCTTGCCACAGCGACCCGAGTCAAATACTGCAGACACTTAACCGCAATCCATCGGGTCTGCAGACCGGTCGGGGCCACCCCCGCTGTATCAGCTGTTGTCCACAGAACAATCAACAATTGTTTTATACCATCATTAAAACGGCATCCGTGACTTCAGCAAGGGCCCTTCCTCACGACCTCAGCCTTCCGCTTCCTGGTTGAGAGAGCAAGCCTACACTCGCACGTTCGGTGCAGTTCCAACCAGTGACGTGGGAGTCGTATCAGTCAACAGCCAGTCTGTAATTATGCCGTTGGTCTGCTATCACCCCAGCCGGCAACGTTTACACCGTGTACCGCGAACGAGCGTCTCTTAGACTTATATACAGACACCCAAGCCCTCTGCTCCCTTCTATGCAACGCCCAGGCTCCTGCCGCTCAGTTATCAATGGCCTCCGCTTTGACCTTGCATCCCGCCGGCCCGTTCTTGTCTCGAGTCGGGTGAACTGCCCGGCTGGTGCAGCTGTGATAGCCCCTCCCGTTCTAACTTCGGTTGTTAACACGGCTGGCCGGACACTCAGGTAAAGTTCATTCTCAATGTTTACAACCCACCTGCACACAATCGCTTAGTACACGCGTCAACCCTGCAGCCTGGCCTACGTGCATTAGGTGAGGAGGAACCCACTGTTGGAACCCCAGTAGAGGCATGTAAATCTTGCTCGTCAACGAGCTCTTCAACTTTGACATTGCAGCTCGGCTTTTTGTCTAGGTTCACCCCCTTAATACTCCTGAGTATGGGTGAACCTTCCTTATAGCGCGGGGAAGAATTCGGGCGCAGTTCTCAACTACCAAGTCTAACACCAAATACTAACACATAATCTATCCCACCCACACCGAACCTCCACAAAATATCCCTTGCTCTGCTCTACTTCGGCGAAGAACGAGGAGGCTACTTACTTCTTGACTCCTGCCATATCCTTCTTCGACACCTCCTCACCTTCCCTTTTCTATCCGCCCTCACTCTTTTACCAATTGCCTTCCAAATTCGGCTTCCTAATCGAATCCGCCCACCATGAAGCCTTCAGAGCGAATCTTCTTCAGCCTACTCTTGCTCCGGAATGAGTAAGTGCGTTCGACACGTCTCCCCCCCTTTCTCTGTTCTCCATACCCTTGTCTGTTCTCTTCGATCTTACTCCTTCCACCGACCCCCTACCCGATCCGACCACACTCCCGCGTGCGCCTAGTCGTGTACCTCTGGAAGCAATGCCCCACGGCTCTGTCCTTCTTTGCGCCTGAGTCTCCTTCCCACTTTGTTGCCTCCCTCAATCCCCCGTCACATGAGCTAGTACCCACTATCTCGCAGCCTGCTGAGCCTCTTGGCCCGTGCTTCCGGGCAGGTAGGATACATAACTTTCCCCCACAGGCCGTGTATGCAGGTGTAGCCCAGACTCATGCTATTGCCAAGGCCGAACACGCGCTGGCTTCCGCTATGGTAGGTCGACTTCTTCCCCATTTCCCTGCACGAATCTGGCGGTCCTCACTTCCCGGTGGTCACAGATGCGCTGACCAGGTAAATCGCCACTCGCTCCCCTACTCCCTGAATTCACAATGCGAGCCTGTTTCTGGCTTTTCTCCTCTCGGTCATTCTGGCGCACCCCCTTTCTCTTCTGACCCTCATTCTACCGATCTAACATTCAAACTGACCCCGCCATCCAATTCGGGGTGGTCAAGAACCCCTTATCCTGCACTTTTGTTTACTCGCTTTCATAAAGAACCGACCGACATCTCGATTCCTACTCCCGGCAAAGCCTCTCTCCCGACCTCACTGCGCACTCGTTTTCTCTACTAATTCTCATTCAACTAATTTTCTACTCAATCTAACATTACATTCGGGTTCGCCTGACATAAAAACCCCCGAAGCGAGTCTTAGCTCGTCCGTGTCTATCAAGAAACGTGCGAGCTGAACAACCTTCCCTCTCATCATAATCACGATCCCGTTGCCTTAGCGCACATCTTTCCTTACTAACCTACTCGTACACTAACACTCACACTCTACTGAATACGAATTCGGGGTCGCCCGCCCTACGAACCTCGGATCCGAGTCCTCCCTCGCCCAATCCCATTTGGAAACGAGGGAGGTAAGTGTTTTTCCTATTTTCCCCTCTCTTGGCTCCACCATAGCTCACGCACCCTCTACCTCACCTATCCTTCATTCTACTACTTTAACGCCAATTCTAACTCCACCACGTAACTCGCCCGGGGCAAGAACCTCGGGAACGCCTCTTCTCTTGCCCAAAACTGACGAGAAACGGGCGAGCTATGAGCTCACCCTGCCGCCTCACTGATCTACTGCCATCGTCTTTTCCGAATGCACCCGGCGCAAATTTGCGCCTACATTCACTTTCACTTCCCTGTCTTCCTGTTGTCCCTATCTGCGCCCGTTTCTTCGCTCGTCAGCCTCCCCCGCTGCCCAACGCTGCCTGGCCGGATCCCCCTTGCTCCCTGGCGCTCAGCTGCTCTTTCCACCTCGATTTCAACCGAACCTGGCAAGTTCCACGGCCGGGTTCATTTCCTCCCTTATTCTTTTCTGCTGCCCGTCGTCCCACTTTACTAGCGCCCGCTGCCTTACACTCCGACCGGCTTGCTTAGCGCTCGTCCGATACAACCTCGGCAGGGAGAATACACAACGGGAAGCCTGACTCATCGGGCTCTTCCGACTTTTATGCATGATACCTCCACGCAGAGGCTATGCTACTCTCCTTTGTATCGTCTCAGCTTCAGCGGATATCCCGAAGGACTCCAGCTGGGGCAGCGCCCCGCAGTGCCACCGAGGCCTGGGTGGCCCCGACAACTCCCACTGCTGGGTCTTGCTCATCAAGTTCCCTCATCTGGGTTCGGGCCTGCGCCTGCATTTCAACAGCTCATGGATGTACCCACCGTGCTGGGTCTTTGTGGGCCTACTACCGGGCCCGAAACTTGTGTCGGGCCCAGGCAAAACAAACGAAAAATAATAAAACTAAACACACAAAAAAAACTAAAAACTTGGGAAGACTAAGGGGACCGGGGTGCAGGACTTACCAATGCTTTCCTCGGCCCTGTCAGGCGGGCCCGCGATCAGACTCCCCTGACAAAACCAAGGGGGATAGTCCCGCGGGACCCTCAACCCCTCAGCCCTTCCAACGCACCGCTGCTCCCGTGCCGACGCCCGCTGGCCTCAAACCCCATACCTTCGCCCAATACCGCAACCTATAGGGCTAAGCCCAAGCCTGGGACTGGCTTGCGAGAAACACAATAAAAGATGGTACGGCGCCACGCCCGGGCCTGGGAAAACAGCCAGGGCCGCACTCTCTCCTATAGCCGAGCGCACGGCCGATAGGCCTCTATGCTGGCCTGTCCAACCTGTGCCAGTGGCTGCCTCGCATCCTAGCCTACTACCGGTCAGACTCGCCAATCCTAGGAAAAACCGCTACTCCTTAACTTGACCTAGGGCAAACATTAGGCCGGTCAACTACGCTGGTTGCTTAATCAAAAGAAAAAAATCACACGCGCGCCTTAACTGCGCGCTCACTCATGTTTTACTCTAGTCACCCATCCTATCAGTGTAACCCAATGGAATTAGTCGCGACTCGCGCCGCATACTTAGACTTTTAAACTTACTCCCTGTTGCCTGCATAAACTAGGGCGGATACCCTTGTCAGGGTATTCGCACCGACACTGGGATGTAGTCATGATAGGCGCATTGCAGAAACCAGTTCGGGTGGAGCTGCTAGTACGAATAAGCCAAGGATTATCAAAACCCCGAATAAAATAAATAAGAGAGAGAGAGAGAGAGAGAGAGAGAGAGAGAGAGAGAGAGAGAGAGAGAGAGAGAGAGAGAGAGAGAGAGAGAGAGAGAGAG
>BFEA01000006.1:4796762-4814262 GCA_003427395.1 Chara braunii | reverse complement strand
GCTCACCAATTGAGCCAATGTGCGTTTTGATGACCGTTCGTATCTTCGGTACCACCCATACGCAATGCAGTGTCACCTCAGCCAAAATGCCACATCAGCATGCTCTCATCATCACACATACATCGCTGTCGCCACAACTCCCACGTTGTTGCCATAGCCTTCCTGCGACTCACCCCTCTACCCAGGTGTCGCGAAGTCAAGCCAACGCCGTTGTATCCTTACTGCACAGAAGCATCGTCAGTGCACCAAGTAACAATGTCGCCAGCGGCAGGTAAGGCGATCTCGAACCAGCTCCGATACCAAATTGCAAGGAATATGAGCAAGAGCGATATATAGAAACCAAGTTGCAAAATATCATGTAACAAGCAGAGAGCTCAAGTGCACTAAGATTCAATTCAAATAAGAGCGATACAATGAACTTGTGAGCCAATGTCCAAGCCCTCAGGCCACACCAACGTAGTATTCAATGTCGCTCCTACCTATGTTGTTGCAACAGGCTCACTTCGACTTCGAAGACCAATGTACATGACGTCAACACCAATGTCGATCTCGCACATACACCAGGTATGACTCTCGTTTTCCCACATCACACTTGTCCACCCTTCCTGCGCCGCCTCCTGAAGACCTTTGTCGCCTCCACCTGCCCTCGCCCTTGCAACCCGGTTGTGGCCATTTGGCGCCCCGTTGTCCTGCAGCGCCCCTCACCTCTCAGTGCCCACTCGCGCCCCAGCAAACGCACATGCAGAAACTCACGCTATCTAGCAACAAGGTGTCCACATTGCCCGCCTAGGCCAGAATGCCCTTGACTGACTGGCCTTCTCCCTATATGGGAGATGTTGCTGCTGCTGGACAGTCAGGGTCTGGCCTTGGAAGTTTCCAGTAGCTTCTGGTCGGCCCCCAGTGTCTGCGTCCAGGCACATGTGTACAGTTGAGGGTCTGGGCCCTTTTCGGTTGGGCACAACCAGGATTTTCCAGGCTCCAAATTTTAGCTATGTTTTCATGGCCTGCGGGGTAGATGTGACGACAATGCTGCATTGTCATTGGCCCGTGGCCACTTCGTGGTGTGTCGGCCTCACACTGCGTGTGCCTAGGGCGCAACCACTTGCATCCTGGGCTCAATTGCCTGGCGCAACTGCTTCTTCTGGAAGAGCCTAGGGTGAGGCCTAGGTTGCACTTCAACCAACTGATGTGCAACAACTCTATGAGATCCACATTGGAAAAATAATGAGATAAGGGCCTCTCGTGGATATTCAAGCGGCAATGACCAACGAGTTTCGTGCGATGTTGGACGGGTTCGTGCTGGTCTACTTAAACGATATCCTCGCATATAGCCGTACATTGGAGGATCATCTTCAGCACCTTCGACGAGTGTTGGAGACGCTCCGCCGCGCCAAGTACAAAGCCAACCGTGATAAGTGCGGATTTGTCCGGTAAGAGCTGTAATACTTGGGCCATTTTGTCACACCGGAGGGCATCAGTCCGTTGTGGGACAAGATTCAAGCCATCCAAGAGTGGTCAGAGCCACGGAACGTCACGGACGTCCGTTTGTTTCTTGGCCTTTCCGGCTACTACCAACGTTTCATCAAGGGATACTCAAAGATCTCGGCTCACTTAACCAAGCTTCAATGTGAGGATCAACTGTTCGACTTCGGGGAGGATGCGCGAGAATCATTTTTGGCCCTAAGCTGCATTATTATCTGCGGAGGTCTTGCGCATATACGACCCGCCATTGCCAACGCGCGTCACTACGGACACGTCCGGTCATGGCATTGGTGCCGTCCTCAAAGAACATGATGGCATGGACTGGCACCCGGTCAAATACTTCAGCAAGAAAGTGCCCGTCATGCACTCCATTGATGATGCACGCAAGAAGGAGCTCCTAGCCTTCATCCACGCGCTCAAGTGGTGGCGGCACTTCCTCCTTGGTCAAAGTCAATTCCCGATGGGTAACGGACAACAATTTGTTGGTCTTCTACAAGACCCCAGACACTGTCAACAGCTCCGGATGTTCTTGCACGCCATGAACGCAAGATGCAAGGCAAGCCGGTATCTTCGGCTCCACGTTGCACCCGCGTCCAGGTCCAGCGAGAGAAGGTTAACAACAGTCGTATTTTTCATCACCACTTCAGCACACCCTTCACCACTTGAGGATGCAGCCTGCCTAAAGAGGTGGTTTTCAGGGTCTTCGGACCTTTCACCACTTCAGGACCATTCAGGTATGAAAATCCTGAATGGTCCTGAAGTGGTGAAAGCTCCGAAGACCCTGAAAACCACCTGTTTAGGCAGGCTGCATCCTCAAGTGGTGAAGGGTGGTTTTCATCGTCTTCAGACCTTTCACCACTTCAGGACCATTTAGGATTTTCAGCCTGCCCAAAACTCTCACTTGACCACTTCAGGACACCCTTCACCACCAGAACTCGCAAACTCCTGCTTCTTCTATAGCCGCACCCAACCCATATTGAACATCCATAATATTTGGCAGCCGCAGCTGGGCTCAATAGCTGGGACTCCGCGCGTGACCTGCACAAGATAGCAACAACGCGACAATCAGTGTGTGGCGGCCTTCCTGCAGGTGAGGCAGTAGGGGGGACGGTCTCTTCGTCTCCCCTCCATCTCATCTCTCTCTCCTTCTTCTTCTTCTTCTTCTTCTTCTTCTTCCTCCTCCTCCTTCCTCTTCTTCTTCTTCCTCCTCCTCCTCTTCCTCCTCTTCTTCTTCTTCTTCTTCTTCCTCCTCCTCCTCCTCCTCTTCCTCCTCCTCCTCCTCTTCCTGTTGTTGTTGTTGTTGTTGTTGTTGTTGTTGTTGTTGTTGTTGTCGAGGCAGGGGTTGCTTCCTCTTCTTCCTCTTCTTCCTTTGTTGTTGTTGTTGTTGTTGTTTTTGTTGTTGAGGCAGGGGTTACAGTGGGCATTGCACCCAGGTTCGACATTTCTGAGACAGACATTGATTGGGCATCGGCGAAGGACTACTTTTGGACATCTCGGTCTACCCCCTCACCTCCACACGGAGGGGAGACGAAGAGACCGTCGCCCCTACTGCGCTATATTGTGCTACTTCGTATGTATCAAGGTGTACATTACTTGTTGATGATTCACTAGCATTTCATTGTTCCTTCAGTCCTTTTCATCGCACTGCGGATCCTCGGCTGTACATGCATTGCCCGACTGGGCATGTATCATTATGTAGGTTATGAAAGGACTTATGGGACTTATCTGTTAGGGGCATGTTAATGTTTGTGTTTGTTGGCATGGGGCGGATGTTGTCCCAGAGGCAGGATTGGGGCCAGCCGGCACCATTGATGAAGGACATGATAATATTGGCAGCATGTGAAGCCAATGAGTCACTTCCGCAGCACCGTGATTTGCCCGCTGATGTTTTCACTTCATGCCTCACAACACCCATCAGGACTGCACTACGATGGTAAGTTCGCTATCTGTCGTTCAAGTTTCTCCGGAAGATATTTCTTTCTGTTTTCCTTCTGCAATCACTTTTGTACGATCAAATTCAGATTCCTTATCCCATGATTTTTTTTTTAATTTTTTTTTTTTTTTTTTTGTGTGTGTGTGTGTGTGTGTCTGAGAGAGAGAGAGAGAGAGAGAGAGAGAGAGAGAGAGAGAGAGAGAGAGAGAGAGAGGTAGAGAGAGAGAGAGAGACGTTGCTTGAAGAACCATGTTGTGTGTTTGTTTTTGTGCGTGTTGTGGTGTTTGCTATACACAACATCCACAAAGACTTGAAGAGCAGACGCTTCGCGTCTCAATCCCTCACGTTGGAACCGAAGTAGGCATTACAGCCACTTCGCAGATGATTTTGTAGTAGCAATCTCTGTCCACTTTCAGAAGCAGTGAAACTGATATCTGAATTGGAATCGTTCCTTTTAGACAAACTCCAATTAACACTGCGTATGGACAAAACCCATATTACCCATGTGTCAAAAGGAGTACCTTTCCTTGGCCACAACATCTTTCGAAGTATGTGGTGGCAACCTTCTGGCTCGAATAGCAGACACCTGCGCAGCATCGCGTTCGGGCTCTGTGGTGACTGAACCCGAACGCTCGGTACTGAGCCCGAACGTGGCCCAAAATCGACTGAGCCGGAACATTTTTTTTTTTTAATAGTATATATATCGTCACAAACAGAACTGCGCGGTAAACCGTAGGCAGAGAGAGAGAAGAGGACAACAAACGAGGGGCTGTGGCATATATATATATGTATAAGGGGCATTGCCCATCACTCCTGCACACACACACACACACACACGCCCCACACGCTTGTGCACACACACACGCCACACATGCCCCACACGCTTGCACACACACACACACACGCATACACAGATCTGCTGATGCAGCTGATGCAGCACCTACAGCACCTGCTGCAGTAGTAACTGATGCAGCGGATGTAGCTGCTGCATTTGCTGCACACACATAATCTCTCTCTCTCTCACACACACACACACACACAAAATTGGATGCGGTGCTTCCATAGCCCACACCCGAACCGGTCCTGTCCGGTCTGCAGGGGTGGCCACTCGCCATAGGGTTTTTTTTTTTTTTTTTCGGTAGAGTAGTCTGTGCAATGCACCCAGTCTGATAGGTACTCAGAAGTCGTCAATCCACTGTAGTTTCAATATCTGCATGAAAGTCTCCAGATCATGAAGTGATATCTCAAACAGTAACTCAATATTGTAGTTTCAATATCTGCATGAAAGTCTCCAGATCATGAAGTGATATCTCAAACAGTAACTCAATATCAAAAAGAGAAGAGGGTGGAGGGAGAATAGACAAAGGAGACGAAGAGAGATCACACAGTAATAACCCTTCAGATCCCTCTCCTTCTTCGGGCTTCTTTCCACATCACTTCATCAAATATTATTGATCACACACAATAGTGCCACCTGGCACTTTATCTCATGAAGACCCTGAAGTCTCAGCAGATTTCCAGTGACGACGTCAACCACAGGTGAGTACCCGATTCCCTACATCCACAGATCCCGATCTTCCAGTCACCTCATGTAGACAGCGTGGACAATGCCACGTCAGCAATCAAGATAGGTGGCATATGCCACATCATCAATGAAGACCAATAGCAGCGCCACGTAGACCAGGAGGAGCGCCATGTAAACCAGAGGCAGCACCACGTCAGCATGCCACGTAGACCAGAGGCAGTGCCACGTCAGCATGCCATGTAGACCAGAGGCAGCGCCACTTCAGCATGCCTCGTAGACCAGAGGCAGCGCCACATATGCCAGAGGCAGTGCCACATCAGCATGCCATGTAGACTAAAGGCAGCGTCACATATACCAGAGGCATCGCCACGTCAGCATGCCATAGTGCATGGAAGAAGCACCAGCATGCCGCCTCCACCTTGTGCCGTCGTCCGCAACGCGTGTGCACAGCCAGCATGAAGCCAGCGTTGTCAAAGTCGAGCCAGCGTCGAAGCACCATGGCCAGACTGAATGCTTGACTCACTCGAGGCCAGCCTTAAGTAACAGTCAGCGAGGCTGTCTGGCGTCGGTCTATTTCCCCTTAGTCGTCCAGATTGACTCACAGCTGAAGGCCCGGATTGTGCAATTGCAGACTTCTCCCTTGGACCTGATGCTGTCTAGGTACGTGCGTACAAACAAATGTGTGTGCTTGACCTGCGGCCTGGGCTAGGTACCTTTGGACTTTGACGGTTGGGTGGACCCACAATTGACCAAAGTCAATTGTCACACGCCTAGGCCATGATTTCGTGAAGGGCCGTTTTTGCCCTTGTTTGACCTGGGCTGAGGGCGGCCAAGTAGGCCTTCTGCAGCCCTTAGTTCCGCGAGACATATGGCATGGGTTATTTCATTCCTGCCGTCCCAATTTACGAGTTCCATCACAGAAATTACGTCAATTTCCAGTTAGCCCACGTTCATATGCAACAACAATATCAGGAGCAGTGGATAGAAGTTCTTTCCTACTAAACCATCTAGCTTCAGATGGGGGTTGGGACTTGAACCTTACCTTGTACTGCTTCTGAGGTCATCCTCTGCCACATGTAGAGAAATAGCCATGCTCCAATATTTTCTCCACTTCATAACCTTCATTCATAGAGGGTGGAATCATAGATGGCCTATTTGGAAAATCATCACTTTCTACATAAGATAGCAGTTTAGACGCATGGAAGACAGGGTATGTCTTGAGGTGTGGAGGTATATCTATACGATAGGAAGGCCCATCTTCATCTCCAATTACTTTGAGAACTTCCCAGGGCCCATAGTAGACTGGTAGCAGTTTTTGAGACACGTTTTCTTCCAAGGAGAACTCTTTAGACTTAACCCAGACAAAGTTCCCTTCCTGAAATTGTGAAGGACGACGATGTTTATTTACTTGTTCAATCATTTGTAACTGGGCTTTCTATATGTTTTCCTTCACCTTCTTAATGTCTTCTTCGTACATAACTGCAAATTCACGCGTACCTGAGGGTAGCCTCTGAATCTGATCCGTTGGTAAAGCATCAATGGGACGTCTAGGCTTCCAACCTTTATGCAGTGCGTTAGGCGTCCTACCTGTGTTAGTATGTATACTATTATTATATGCACTACCAATTTTAGGCAAGTTCTCATCCCAATCAATCTGGTCAGGACGGACGGACATTCGCAAAAGTTGTTGACATAGACGGTTCATTTCCTCAGTTTGGCCATTCGTTTCAGGATGTCTGCCCAACGACATGGTCAACCTAGTTTCGTAGACTTCGATCAACTTTTGTCATTGTAGACAGGTGAACCGAACATCTCTATCTGACACGATGGTTTTAGGAAATCCATACTCGGAGACCCATCGCATTTGAAACTTTTGTATGACTAGCTCGGTTCTTGCTTCAGTAGGCAAAGGAATGAACATTGCATACTTAGAGAATCTATCGACGATTACCATTACCTGACTATTGTCGTTTGGACTCTTAGTGAGGCTGATAAAATCAATTGAGATAGACTCACCAAGCTCACTTGGAATAGGCAGTGGTCGTAATAGTCCCATCGGATTCTCATGTGATGGTTTGTTCCTCTGACAGACAAGACAAGTTTGCACATACGTTAATACATCTTCCTTCACTCCTTTCCGTTCAAAACCTTCTCGCACATCAACATACGTCTTCTTAAAACCAAAGTGACCTTCTGCATCATGACATTCCCCAATGATCAAACTCTTAATTGATTCTAGGTGAGGAACATATAATCGTTCTTCAATTTTATCCAACAAGAAGAGTAAGCCATCAGTCATTCGATATTATGGAAACAACTCGGGGTTCTTTCTTAGAGTTCCAATGATAGGACTCCAAATAGGATCACTCCCGTAACCCTAGCGGATCTGTTCTTTCAATTCATTTCGAATATCGAGATAAGAGACAATAGTTCCAAAGAAATCTGCACGCTTGGACAAAGCATCCACAACCACATTATACTTACCTTTGATGGTTTTCTACTCAAAGTCAAATGTGTCAAGGAATGCGGTTGTTGGAGAGTTTGGGCTGAGTCTTGATCCAGAGTAGACAGTGAAATGTCTCCCTAACAAGTAGTGTTTCCAAGTATCTAGTGCAAATACTAAGGCATATAGTTCGCTTTCATATGTACAGTTGGCTACCTTGTCTGACGGAAGTCTTCGCGACATAAACTCAACAGGTCTATATCCCTTACCGTCATCCTGCTGTAGCACAACCCCAATCCCATACTAACTTGTGTCAGTCGTGACTATGAAAGGAAGAAAAGGGTCGGCAATCTTTAAGACAGGGTAGTGAGTCAGAGTATGTTTCAACTTCCTAAACGATAACTCACAATCTTTGTCCCAGAACCAAGGCTTTTCTTTTTTCAATAATCTTCTCGTAGGAACATCTATCAGGGAGAAGTTTCTGACGAACTTTCTATAGCAGCTAGCAAGTCCTAGGAGAAATCTTAGTTGAATTATAGTCGTGGGTTGTGGCCAATTTCTGATTGTTGTGATCTTCTTTTCTTCAGGCCTTAGTCCTTCCTCGTTTACTATATGCCCTAAGTACAAGACCTCAGGCGTAGCAAACTCTGACTTTTTCGAATTCAGTTTAAAGTTGTCCTCACGCAACTTTTGCAAAACCATTCGTAGGTGTTTCTCATGAATTTCTAGTGTTTTGCTGTACATTAGAATGTCATCGAGATAGATTATTACGAATTGGTTAAACCATTGACGAAATAACTCATTCATTGACCTTTGGAAAGTCGCAGGTGCATTAGTCAAACCGAAAGGTATAACCATGAACGCGTAGTGATCATACCTGGTTCGGAAAGTCGTCTTCTGTTGATCCTTAGGTGCCACTTCAATCTAGTGATACCCTGATTTGAGATAAAATTCATGATCTTCTTAATAGAATCAAAACGTATTTCAGTAAAAACCTGTATAAAAAATCGTCGTTCTATCTTACTGAAATACTTGCATTTCTGCAACTGATCCAATAGATCATCGCGGAAGAGGTTCCGCGTTTTTAATAATGACGGAATTCAGCCCACTATAGTCAATACATAAACGAAGTTCACCTTTCTTTTTAAGCACGAATAAGACAGGTGCACCATAAGAAGATGAGCTAGGGCGAATCCATCCTTTGTTAGCAAGTTCTTGCTGCCGCTTTCGCAGTTCCTCAAGTTCCCTAGGAGACATTCGGTAGATGGGACCCTTGGGAATTTTACTTCCGGGAATGATCTCTATAGTGTGCTTGATAGCACGCTCAGTAATTCCCGTCGACTCAGTCTGCAAGTCCTTGTACTCATCAAGAAAGTTTTCAATAGAAGGTGGATAGGATGAAGAACACTCACCGATTAGTTTGACGAGCACCATCATCACCTCCTAATCTAACTTCTTCTTAGTGACCATCGATTGGAAAGTTGGGTAACTCATACAACAGAAAAACAAAGTAGAGTCGGAGCCAAACTTATGATATAACTTTATAGCACATGGTTTGGGCTTCTCGTCCTTACGTTTGACAGTTTTATCCTTGAATTTGACCTTTGGGTCGGCTCATTCATGCCAATCCATTCCCATAATCATGTCAAAGGGTAAATTTTTCTTATAAGGAAGGATATCTCGTGTAGAATCTTCTTACCTTCCTTAGTCGTGAAATAGCATTTGACATGATTGACGTATTGAGAGCAGTGATCGTGCTCTTATCAGCCAGTATAGACGTAATAGGTGGATTCATTGGATCACAATTTTTTTTAGAAAATATAAAAAAACATTTTTTTACAGTTTGACAATTTTGTTGTTATGGAATTTAATAGAGTTAATATTCAAAATTAATGTTAAACTATTTTATTTTTATTTTTGCTATAAATATTTATAAATTATAGTTCCATGTATTGGTTTAGGTAAATCTTTTACCTTCATTCCCAGGTGCAACTTACGAATTGCCTTCTCTAAGATATAAGACGGTGTTCATCCCGGATCTAACAAGGCACCTACTCGCGTGTGCGCAATCTCAATGTCCTCGATCATCAACTCACCCTTAGACTTTGCTTTCTTCGCCCAGGAGCTCCGTAGTGCTATCAGTTAATTGCCGAGCTCGTCAACAAAGTACTGTGTCAGGGTGGTCTGGACGACGGGCGGAAGAAGAGTCATCCTCTGCCTTAAGAGTCGAAGGGGTAGAAGGGGTTATAGGCGCCTTACCTTTGTCTTGATCTAAACCTTTCGATTCAGTAGGAGTAGATGCTACTCCTACTGGCTGCTCGCTTTTGGGTTTCTAATAAGTGGGCACCAGGTTATCACATGTCCCACTATGCCACACTTGAGGCACTGGCGGTTGTCCATCTTGGACTGTCATTCCTCACGGGTCATGTTCATCTTTTCCCAAAGTCTCCCGAACGCAATGCCGGGATGCTCGGGAAACGAGCGTGACCTCTTCTTCTTCTTCCACTGATTTTGGCCTCCCTTGTTGGCCATGGCAGCAGTGACGTCGCCCTTCCCGGACTCACTGTTGCCGTTACCTCCTCCTCCCTCGTACTCGTCGAGGGGGTAACTTTTCTACGGTCTCGTCGTCAAATAACACAAGCTTATGGTCCTGGCGCTTTTGCTGCCAAAGGACCCGCTTGCCATATCCACCAACCGGTCCCGATTTCACCGCCGAAGCGTGTGACCCTTTTAGTTGTGCAGTCATCTGCTCTCTCTGGAGAGCGAGATCGCGAAACTGCCGATAGTTATACTTACCAGACTTCGATTCAACCACGAGCCGTCCACGAATGGGCTCGGGCAGTGCACGTGAGTAGATATACAAAACCTGGTTGTCCTGTAGGTTCAGTCCAGGTACCTGCAATAGATGAGCAACTTCATGCGACAAAGCTTCAGCCGAAGTCCAACGTTTCTGGCCAATGAGCGTAAGTTCGTCAAAGGCCTTATCGGTCCTCGTCTTATCCAGAAATCTCTCTTTAATCTTTTGGAGAAATTGCCTGAGATTCAATGTTTTCTCCCACTCATTCAAAGCCAGCGGCATTGGCTTCGGCCAACACCCATTCCTTAGCCACCCCTCCTAAACAAGACATGGAGAAAGCAACCTGACTTTCAGGTTCCACGGGTGCTGTCCCTACATAAGTCTGAATTTCGGCAATCCATAGCAACAAGTTTTCTTCCTTTTTGTTGCTATAGGTAAATGACAATTTCATCTGAACTTTTTCTTTCATTTTTGACTTCTACGCTTCCTTAACCTGTTCTTGTTTCTTAACCGGTTCTTCTTTCTTTTTGGACGGTTCTTCGGACTCCTTCGAGGGTCCGTGTTTGTCTACCTCCCGCATTGCATCTTTCATCAACTTGTCTTGGGGTTCTTTCTTTTCTTTCCCCTTAGCCTCATCCTCAACTGACACTTTCCCTTTCCCTTTCACTAGTCTCAACACCGACTCCAATGTAGCGGTGTTGTTATCAATCTTTAGTTCAAGGTGTGCAAGATAGGCCATCAAGTTGTCAAGAAGAGGTGCAAGATCAGTTTCTGTTCTCTCTATGTGAAATTGTTGCCTAATCTCTTCCACCTTTCTTTCTCGTCGTTCCCTCTCGATTTTTATCCTTCGGTACTCATCCATTCTTTTTCTTTCTGCGTTCAACGCTTCTTCCAATTGTCTAATGTTGGCCAGCATTGTATCCTCATTTAGTTCTGGCCTTCTTACTTCTTCTCGTCTTTCTTCTTTCATTTCCCGTTCTTCTTTCGGCTCGCCTGCAGCGATCTTCGCCAGCTCCTCGGCGACATATTGGTCAAGGGCCATTCGGCCCTGATGAATAGTCCGCTGCACCTTTGTACTGGCCTCCATCATCTGAACAGCCTTAACAGCCTCTTTAAGTTCGGTTTCTGCAGCACGCAGATCGAACTGGCTGCGTGCGTGCTGTTCAGCCATGGCTCCAACACCATGCAGCTCTTTCATTAGCTGTTGAAGACGACCTAGCATCATCTGCCATCGGTCCTCAATCTGATTACGGGTTCGGAGTTCACCTTCCTCATCAGCGAAGAAGGTGACAGAGGTAGGTAGGAAGAGATGAGGAATGAAACGAGTCGGAATGGAGAGACGCAGAGAGTTCCAAAGGAAAGACATCTTCAGATGTGTTTTTCGCACAATAAATAAACAATAATGTCTCAATAATAAATTCCACGGTGACACTGATTCAAATTTCTTCAGCAAGAAATAGACAACAATTCAAGAAACAGAAATAAAATCTCGTTCTAACCTCAACCGTCTGATCTATGTATGATGACGTTCTATTAAATGTACAGGTACCGCAGCCACGACCAGTGTGATCAAGACAGCAACACAATTGTGAGTACACACGGCAACCACAGACAAACAATAGGCAAGTAGAAAGCCAGCACAGCAAGACAATCAAAGGTTAGCTCCTACTATACCATCTGCAGAAGCAATGCAATCCTCAACACAGTCTTTGCATGCCACGTGTCACCCATGGCATGCCAACACAGCAACTGAAAGAGTCTGCCACGTCAGCAAATCAAGGACCTGATAGGTCTACAAGGGGGGGATGCCACGTCAGCAGCACAGACCTGTTACACTGTCGACACTGGCGAACCATATCAGCACATCAATCAACATAAATAATGTGCCTTATCAGCGATACCAGTTTCAGCGCCATGCCAGCATGCCACGTAGACCAGAGGCAGCGCCATGTCAGCATGCCACATAGACCAGAGGCAGCGCCACATATACCAGAGGCAGTGCCATGTCAGCATGCCATGTAGACTAGAGGCAGCGCCACATATACCAGAGGCAGCGCCATGTCAGCATGGCATAGTGCATCGAAGAAGCACCAGCATGCCGCCTCCACCTTTTGCCGTCGTCCGCAACGCGTGTGCACAGCCAGCATGAAGCCAGTGTTGTCAAAGTCAAGCCAGCGTCAAAGCCACATGGCCACACTGAATGCTTGACTCACTCGAAGCCAGCCTTAAGTAACACTCAGCGAGGCTCTCTGGCCTCGGTGTATTTCCCCTCAGTCGTCCAGATTGACTCACAGCTGAAGGCCCGGATTGTGCAGTTGCAGACTTCTCTCTTGGACCTGATGCTGTCTGGGTACCTGCGTACAAACAAGTGTGTGTGCTTGACCTGCGGCGTGGGCTAGGTAACTTTGGACTTTGACGGTTGGGTGGGCCAACAGTTGACCAAAGTCAACTGTCACACGCCCAGGCCCTGATTTCGTGAAGGGCCTTTTCTGCCCTTGTTCGGCTTGGGCTGCGGGCGGCCAAGTAGGCCTTCTGAGGCCCTCAGTTCCACGAGACATATGGCATGGGTTATTTCATCTATCTCACCGGTGAATATTTAGAAATCTGTGAAGCTCGTCATACACCTCTCCCCTGCTCTTTGCATGTAATACTCTATCCCGCCCTCCACATATTTCTTTTCTTCTCGTCGCCCCACCTCCCCTGCCCCATACTCCTATAGAACTCCGCCTTCTATTCCTTACCCTCCACCCTCCCCTCCACTCCCTTTGTTACGTGGTGCGCTGACGATGCTTCATATGCAGTAAGGATACTTCAGCGTTGGCTTGTTATAGCGGGGCCTAGGTGGAGGGGCCGGCTGCTGGAAGGTTGTGGCGATAGCGGGTGTATGTGTGATGATGAGAGTATGCTGACGTGGCATTTTGGCTGAGGTGGCACTGCATTGCGTTGTGGGTGGTACCGAGGCTATTGACCGGTCATCGAAATGCACGTTGGCCCAATTGGCGAGAAGTTTGTGGTTGGGGGCAGCTATCTCCAGGTACGTTGTTCCCATTCCTTATCTACCCTCTAAATCTCTTCTTACCGTGAGGAAGGGAGTCCAACCTTGAGTGTCCTCTCTTTGGTGAGGACTCGTGTGCGCTCTACCTTGAGACCCGGTGGCACATCTGGCAGGAGAGGGCGGTGCCTCTGAAGGGCCCTGGTCGAAGCACGGGTCACGGTCACCATGCCAACCCATGGGAGTAGTACACGCAGGCTATGCTGCTTTGTCCATTGAGGCTCTTTGTTGTGCTGCTAGAAGGGGTGTGCAGACTGACCAGTCCTAAGCGGACGCTCCCAGATGGTTTCTGGTTGGGGTCTGAACTGTCCACTGGCTGTGATCGTCGTCCTGATTGCAACGTCAAATAATTCCTGAGGACTTTTGGGGGTTGTCCTTGAATTGCCTCTTGATCAGCCAGATTAGTCAGACGTAAGGCTCGTTGCACGCGAGGGTAAATAACGAGCAGGCTGGTCATAAGCATACGTCTTGGGCATTGTGGTGGGCCGTTGTTGCACACCTTAGACATTGTCGCTTGATGATGCTCACAAGTATGTTGGATAGAGGGGAAGGGGATTCCAATTGTGGACTAAACTGAACATCACTATTATACCCATTGTGCATACATCTGCTCACGGTAGTTTATTTTTATTTTGATTAGTTGGTTGACAGATTGATGACACCTAACAAACAGCCTAGAGTAGGACTGTAATCTACCATAGTCAGTTCTTCTCAACACTTCTTAACAGAAGTAATCAGAATAGAAGTAGACTATATGTGTACAGTCTATGTAGGTGTTGTTGATGCCGCTTGACAGGTAGCCTAGGTAACCCGCCGGACATTAATTTTTATTTTATTTATTTTTAGACCCGGTCAAACACATGATGCGGTAGGTCCCAATGAAGACACTAGTACAGACTGACGCCAAGGGATATCGGTAGGATACCCAGGTCCTACTACCAGGAGAAGAAAGAAGACTAAGGGTTGAAGCTAGGGCCTGTAATCTAGACTAGAGACCGCTAGAGAAGCAACAACAGCTAGCGCGGTAGCAAGAGAGACGGTTAACTGGGGTCCAAATATTTGTTGTTTTCGTTGGCAATTGCGGTGCGAATTTCATCAAAATTTTCAGAAACAAACGATATGAGACCATAGTGCAAACATCAAAAAAGTAAAAAGGCCAAAAAAAACGAAAAAAAAAAACAAAAAAACACCATGAAACCCTAACATAAAGACACTGTCCGAGTCAAAATGAAGCGTCCAACGAATTCAACAAAATGCTGACTTTTTCATTATTGATCCAACCATGTCAAAACTGCACACATGACGTACCCTAAAACACATATATATCACACAAAAAGAAAAACAAGAAAAAAACAAAAAATCAGCACAATATGACAGTTTCAGTGCAATTCGGTGCAAAATTCGTCGAAAATGACACCCTTGGTTAACCACGTGTGGGTACCAATGGCTACCTCAGCAGCGACGTCTGTTGCGACCTCAACTGGTCAACAGACCAGCTCGCATGTCATCTCTAGTACATCAGGAGCTGACACTAGTAAGATGGCGGACTCGCTGTTCAACTCGCCACCTCCACGCGCCCAAGAGAGAATCTGCATAAGGCTAGCAGAGGAACTTAGAAAAGCTACTGAAAGATAAAGAAACTAGAAATAGGAGTATCAGACTAGAGAGCAGAGAGGCAGACAAAGCTGCACTAGAGGGTTTAGATGACTCTCCACTGGACAACAACATGAAAGTTGTCAAACCGAGCATAGCAAACTCGATGCAATCCAGGACACCCTGGACCAGATCCGGAATGCCATGCAAAGGCCAGGAATCCGGCCAGCAGCTTTGCCATTGCTGCCATTCTCAGCGACGACAGGCCCCTATGCCGCTCAGTCCGTCTCAACACCAAGCGGTACGTCAGCAACAACCTCATCTCGAACTGTTGCTTCTTCATCTTTTGGTCCGACGGCTGGTGCTACACCACAACCGCAGTCTGTCCTGCCAACGGGACAACAATTACCTTCGAACCCGAAGACTCCCTTGAAACCACCTCCAACCTTCTCAGGAGACAAGAAGCATGAGGCTCTCGACACGTGGTAGAGAACTGTGCCAGTGTGGGTGAGGGCGAAGAGGACATTGGTATAGGAGGCAGTGATAACTGATGCATCCTATTTAGAGGGTTCACGACTCGCTGGTTGAATGGATTGGTGGCTTCAAAGGGGTTCGGTAGGAACATGGGTGATTGGGCGCAGACCCACACCCTAGAGCGCTTTATGGAAGCACGTTGGCACAATCCTCAGCAGGCACAGATTGTCACTGATGGGTTATCAAAGCTTGACGCTAGAAAGTACAAGTCGGTGCGAGAGCTTACCATTGGCCTTATTGACCACAGAGTGGAGCGTCTGATTGTCGTCCCAAGAGTGGAGTACAATCCACAGGTCTTATTGACCATGTTCTTAAGGTGTCTTCCCACAGACGTCAAGAACTTATTGGCCAGCGAAGCTCGTTTAGAGTATCACACATTTGAGACCTTCAACAAGAAAGCCTTAGACTTAGAGGCTACGCTGGGGGGTGCTCAAACCCTTTTTACGGACGGGAGAAAGAAGAAGGCTCCACAAGAGGGGAAGAAAAAGGGTAGTCGATTAATGATGGTTGATTCCGATGGGAATCAAATTGAGATCGGTGATGTTTCCGAGCTTGTGGAGAGTGTAGAGTTAGACGGCGAGGATAGTGCTGACGGTAGCAACCTCGCCGCAACAGTTGAGAGTAAGGCAGGTGGCCGCGGCAAGGGCGGTCAGCAAAGGAGTCAGGGGCAAGCCGCCAACCTAAACAAAATAGCTGCTTGGGTTAGGGCCGGTTTGGATTAAGAGGTGTGGCGGGACCGTTGGCAGCGTGGGGCTTGCATAAACTGCGGTGAATATGGCCATCTGCAGTTTAAGCGCAGGAACGCGAAGCAGAAGATCCCTCCTAAAGGTGGGTTTCCTTCTTCTCAGTCTGGGGCCTCTACGAGCTCCAGCTCGGGAAACGCTTAGGGCCAGTAGAAGTTGTAGTTGCATCTACTCTCGTTGAAGCGGGTGATGTACCCTCCCCGTTTCAAGATTTGGCCGAAGCTATGGACTCCTTAGTCACCGCGCAGACACATCCGGACCCAACTATACTCTGTATGTTGGATGTGTCTGAAGCCTTAGAGGACCTTCAAGGTGAGTGGTCGGCAAGGGACCCTCGTGAGTCCTAGGTGGTGCTAAGTCGAGGTCCTAGAGGGGAGCATTTCGTGGTGGAAGTTGGTGTGGGTGGCCGCAAGTGCGGTGCCTTCGTAGACATTGGCTCCACGCGAAACTTCATAAGTCGTGACTCTGTTGAGAGGCTGCGCCTAAAGGACCGGTGTAGGGCCTAACCCTGTTAGACTTTCCAGCCTGTGTCGACCCCACTGCGGGTCCCAGTCGGCTCGGCCCGCCCACGCTCATGCTCAGGGCGCGGGTCATTCGTCACTGTGTGAGGAAACCCGAGGAGGGGTCGCCTACCGCTCGTTGAAGCCAGGGGCAACAGCGCCTGTCACTCGCCGTGCTCGCTTCCGAGGTCCTCAACGAACGGCAGGGAACTTGGTAGGAGACACCCTGTCTCGCTACCTATTTTTCTATTCTCTTTCTTCTTTGTTTTACAACTTCACACCGCCAACGGTTTCGATCAGCCGGCTGGTAAATTAACAGGTTCAGACAACAATGAGTCTTCTTAGTCGATCGTCAAAACAGTTGAATYAGTCAGCTTTGTGTTTCTATAGTCAACCCGTAATTTGGCCGGTACAAACCGCAATTACCCTCAATAGTCAAACGATAAATCGACCGGTTCAAGCAGCTTTACTGGTTCGGCACGAATTTGGCCCTGCTTTGCGATCAGATCCGACCCCAGAAGTTTGAGATCGCTCAAGCGGTCGTTCAGCCCTCGCYCGGCGTGCWTTCGCCCCAGTTCGCGGCTTGATTAATCTGCAAAACTCAAGAACGATCAAGCTGGCACGCCGAWCCCATCGCAACGCGTGATGATTCACTGTATTCGCCCGCCTTAGGGTACTGAYTCAACAGTTCAAAATTGCGAAATCGAGTGGGTATTTCAAGTCTGATAAACTGCTGTATTCATCCCACCCTTGCGGGCGGATTCAATGCTTYAGAACTRGGAGAGTTCAAGTGGGCATCTCAAGCCTGATAATTCACTGTATTCGCCCCGCCTTGGCGAGCAGATTCAATGCTTCAGATCAGCGAGAGTTCAAATGGGCATCTCATGCCTGATAATTC
>BFEA01000006.1:4745833-4759865 GCA_003427395.1 Chara braunii | reverse complement strand
GTCTTTCCCTTCTCGCCTATTGGTCTTAGCCCCTCTTCCCACCTTTAATTATGGTACTAAAATAGACGAAAATTTGAGGCCCCGTTTCGCGCCGGTCGTATGCTGCAAAAACGTTGTGGCGAGGTCAACTCCCTTGATGCCTCTCCGCGGCAGGTCAATCCCGGTCTAACCCTCCGAACGGTCGGAAATGGCAGTCCCTAGACTTGCCGAGTCCGGTCACCCATCTCGCCATCTCTGAGGGTTACTCATAAAGCTCAGTGCGCCCAAAATCAGGGGTGCTTGAGTTCCCCTAATTTTTGCTGCCTGGTCTTACGAGACTTCCATCAAAACACGGATCTGCCCCTGAGCCTAAGTCGCAAAACTGCGGATCTCAGGCGGCGCACTGCCTGTGGCCGCCTGACAACGGGGCCACCCCCACCTAGTGCTTTGAGATGGATGGGGGTGGGTCATCGAGCGAGAGAGCTTTGACATTAGGGATGTAGCTCAGCCTTCACACCGGGTGGTAGTCTCGCCGATCATTTCGCAAGCGTAAGTTTCTGATTATTGGTTGTGTTCTCAGGCGAATGCTCCTTTCAATACTCAAGCAGCTCGGAGGGGGTTCCTTGAGAAATTTTATTATTTTGTGCGTAGGCTAAGCGTCATCCTTAGGCCACGCACCTTTTCACCATAGCAACTGTCTTGTGGCATCATCAGGGCGCGGCGGTGCCGTCTTCCCCTTCCGCCTCGGCACATTTCCATGTTCCACAGATTTCGTCCATTGTCGCTAGTGCACGCCCCTTAGTCTTTTCGGGGCCTTCTTACGCATGCAAAGGCTACTTCACACTTTAATCAATCAAGACTTCGTTCATTGCTCAGTCCACGCACAAAACTTCATTCACCAAGGCCCCATTCACTGATAGAGTTTACACTAAGGCCCATAGCCTTTTTGCTCATCCATTTCTCTCCCTTTTGCTGGCATATCTCTGACCAAATACCGCTCAAGTCATCCCAAGCTAGTCACCTGCACAATCAGCACAAATGCAACGACCAATATAATAGCCCATTGGGGTCAACACATAGCCCTTCCCACATGCCTATCTTTCTTTCTTTGCTCTTGGACGACCTCCCATTCCTTTTACGATGCTCGGACAATCCACCCTCTTCTCATAGTCATGCAGTCCGGGGTCTGGTTGAGTCAACTGACCTTCCTTCAAGTTATGAACTCTTTCTAGTCGCTTTTCGGACTTGTCTCCTTCCAATTTCTCAAGTGCCTTTTCCTTTCCTTCTTGGCGGCACAAGGGACCAGCTGCCCCTCCCCTGCCCACTTTCTCCACCAAGTGAGGACAAATTCCTTTCACTGTTTGTTGCTTGGCAATGTAACGAGTGGGATAGGATTAGTATATGCCAAGAGGAGAGGGGGAGAAGGTAAGGTCAAGGGTTTAGAACATGGGAAAAGAACGACAACAAGGCGACGGTGATAGGAGGAAGGGCGAGAAAAAGAGTGAGAGAGAATGGGAGAGAGAGAGAGAGAGAAAGGAAAGAGAGACTTCCTATGCCTAATCAAACTTATCCCCTACTTGTCCTACCGTCCTACCTAAGGTTCTCTTTCTATACCTTGTTTTCCTTGTGTTCCTTTGGTCATGGCCTCTTGTTGGTGAATATACCTTGTTTTCCTTGTGTTCCTTTGGTCATGGCCTCTTGTTGGTGAAAGAGATGAAGTGGAAGGGGGGTGTGAGGCGGTTGGGTATGCAGGATGGTTGAAGAAGATGGGAAAGGAGGGTGGCGTAAGGTGGTTGGCTATGGGGGAAGAAGATGGAGGAAGCAGAAGGTGTAAGGTGGTAGGCTAGGGTGGATTTTGAAGAAGGTGGAGGAGGAAGACGGTGTGAGGTGGTCGACTATGGTGGATGGGCGAAGAAGATGGAGGAGGAAGAGGGTGTGAAGTGGTTGGTTATGGCGGATGGTTGAAGAAGATGGAGGAGGAAGGAGGTGAGGTGTGAGGTGGTTGGCTGTGGTGGATATGTGAACAAGAGAGAGGAGGGAGATGGTGTGAGGTGGTTGGCTATGGAGGATGGGTGAAGGAGATCGAGGAGGAAGGTGTGAGGTGGTTGGCAATGGTGGATGAGTGAAGAAGATGGAGGAGGGAAAGGGTGTAAGGCGGTTGGCTATGGAGGATGGGTGAAGAAGATGGAGGAGGAAGAAGGTGCGAGGTGTTTGGCTATGGAGAATGGGTGAAGAAGATGGGGGAGGAAGAAGGTGTGAGATGGTTTGCTATGGAGGATGGGTGAAGGAGATGGAGCAGGAAGAAGGTGTGAGGTGGTCGGCTATGGAGGATGGGTGAAGAAGATAAGGAAGAAGAAGGTGTGCATTGGTCGGTTATGGTGGATGGGTGAAGAAGATGGAGGAGGGAGGTGGTGCGAGGTGGTCGGCTATGGAGGATGGGTAAAAAAGATGAGGAAGAAGAAGGTGTGCATTGGTCGGCTATAGTGGATGGGTGAAGAAGATGGAGGAGGGAGGTGGTGCGAGGTGGTTTGGCTATGGAGGATGGGTGAAGAAGATGGAGGAGGAAGAAGTTGTGAGGTGGTCGGCTATGGCGGATAGGTGAAGAAGATGGAGGAGGGAGGCGGTGTGAGGTGGTTGGCTACGAAGGATGGGTGAACAAGATGGAGGGGGGAAGAAGATGTGTGGTGGCCGATATCTCCCCTTATTCTAAGTGTTCGGGTTCGTCTCTCTTAAGTTATCCCTAGTCTCGGACTTCAAAAAGCTCATTTTTGCAGCAACTAATCCTACAGCAGATATGCAGAAATCTCAGGAAACGCAGATTTTGCAGATTTTGCAGATTTTTGCCGTTTTTGCCTAAGGAGGGAGGACCGAAAAACATAGGCTTGCGTTTCCTACCCCCAAGGACGTCAGAATCATTCCTAACTTCGTGGGATCTCTGTCTGTACCCTATGGAGAACCCTTATAAAATTGGGGATGATTCTGTCGCCGTTTGCCCTTACTTGCCCTTTTCGGGCGCCGTCCAGGTCTCAAGGCGACCAGTTCGGTAAAGTCCATTTCCCGTTTTTGGAGGAAAATGGAATCAGACGACCTGCAGGTTCTGCACGTCATCTGTGTATGCCTAGGATATGAGGTTTGAGAAGTCCCAACCCTCATATCCTTGGTTTGGCGGAACGGGCATAAGCGTCTCTCTGGTCGCATTGGCCCCTTAGTCCTTTTTTCGGACGGGCCCGTGCTCCGGAGGTTGGCCATCGACTTTTCAGCAGCAGCATCAGCAGCCAGGGGCTTGGCTAGGCATCAGCAGCAACAACAAGATTATTATGAACAACAATAACAACCACCTCCTATTTACCACGTTCGATTAGAGCACGTGGGAAGGGAATCAAGCGGGATTCAAATAGAGCACGGGGGAGGGTGAGACTGAACTTCAGATAGGCACATGGGTAGAGGAATGGTTACATCACTCATGATACTAGAATGAAAAAACACATGTAGCGATCTACATCTAAGTGAAAATTCGGACGAAACAAGAAGGTAGAGTGAGTGTAACTCATTCCCAAGCATGCACACACAAAGTGGGAAGTGGCGATTTACTATGGAGTGAAGAAATGGACAATGCATGAACTCAAGATGGCTAGAACACTAGAATGAGCAAGAATACAAGTTGCGATTTACACTCAAGTGAAGAATTGGACAAAACAAGAAGAAAGAAAGTGTAACTCACTCCCAAGCATGCACACACAAAGTGGGAAGTAGCGATTTACTATGGAGTGAAGAAATGGACAAAGCATGAGCTCAAAATGACTAGAACACTAGAACGAGCAAGAATACGAGTAGCGATTTCCACCCAAGTGAAGAATTGGACAAAACAAGAAGAGAGAGAGTGAAACTCACTCCTAAGCATGCACACACAAAGTGGGAAGTGGCGACTTACTATGGAATGAAGAAATGGACAGTGCATGAGCTTAAGACGATTAAAACACTAGAATGAGCTATAACACAAATTGCGATTTACACCCAAGTGAAGAATTTGACAAACAAGAAGAAAGTGAGTGTAACTCACACCGAAGGATGCCCACACAAAATGGGAAGTGACGATTTACTATGGAGTGAAGAAATGGAGAATGCATGAGCTCAAGATGACTAGAACACCAGAATGAGCAAAGAATACAAGTTGTGATTTTCACCCAAGTGAAGAATTGGAAAAAGCAAGAAGAAAGAGTGAGTGTAACTCACTCCCAATCATGCGCATACAAAGTGGGAAGTGGCGATTTACTATGGAATGAAGAAATGGACAATGCATGAGCTCAAGGTGAGTAGAAATATAGAATGAGCAAAAATACAAGTTGTGATTTACACCCAAGTGAATAATTGGACAAAACAAGAAGAAAGAGTGAGTGTAACTCACTCCCATGCATGCACACACAGAGTGGGAAGTGGCGATTTAATATGGAGTAAAAAAATGGAGAATGCATGAGCTCAAGATGACTAGAACACTAGAATGAGCAAGAATACAAGTTGCGATTTACACCCAAGTGAAGAATTGGACAAAAGAAGAAGAAAGAGTGAGTCACACAAAAAGTGGGAAGTGGCGATTTAATATGGAGTGAAGAAATGGACAATGCATGAACTCGAGATGACTAGAACACTGGAATGAGAAAGAATACAAGTTGCGATTTACACCCAAGTGAAAAATTGGACAAAACAAGTGAAGAATTGGACAAAACAAGAAGAACACAAGAATGAGCAAAAATACAAGTTGCGATTTATACCCAAGTGGAGGTTAGCGACTTCCCGCGGTGCCTCCTCTTCCGTGTCTTCTTCCTACGGTTCCGGTCCTTCTTCCATTTCTACTCTTCGCCTTGTCAGTAGCTGCCTAAGGCTTTTCAGGAGCGTAGGACTTGCTTGTAACATGGTTTGAAACGAGACCGACACCATGGTCCCTAGCAACTTGCTCAGGGTGTCATCGATCTCGGGCATAGCCAAGATGGGAATCTGATAACGAAATTTCTTTTTGGCTAAGGTTGCTTTATCTATCAGGGCCTTCTATCTAGGTTTCCCATAAACCCTCTCTTGTTCCTGCGCCTCCGTTTCCTATGGCGTTTTCGACCCATCCCCTGCATCTTCCATAAGTATGTCCTGTATGACCTCCTTTTCTGCTGTTCGATGCCTGGTGGTCACGTTCATCCTATCGCAACCGTCATTTTCTAAGATGAAGTTGACCTGCGGCCCGCGTCCTCGCACCTGTTCCCAAGCGAATTCCGCGACAGGCTCAACTTCTACTGTGGCGACGTCGAGGTTGTTAAGTGCAATTATGGCCCGACCCATCCCTCCTAGGGAGTTCCAATTTACTTTCTCTCCTCGAGGGCCAATGATTTCCCCTCGTACTGTCCTAGAGCACCTTTTGTGCATGATATCGCGGTTGAGCCTTGGACATGCTCGCACGAAGTGTCCGTCCAACGTACAGTATTTGCATTGTTCACTAATCCGATCCCTTCTATTTAACCCTCGGTTATCTATTCCCGCAGGAGCCACAACTTCTTGTGGTGGTAGGGGTGGCTGAACCACCTGGATTTGCGTCACCTGGGCTTGCATTACCATTAATGCGTTCTCTACCCTTTCGATCTTTCCATCTACCCCATGGACTCACTCATGCAGACTTTCTATCCCTCTTTTTACCTTATCACCCGTCTTACCGGTTAAGTCTATGACCTCTCCTTCCTTCAGCAGGGCCAATGAGTTGGTTACAACCATCTTCTTGGCAATGTGCGTTACGATGTTGAGGATCTTATCTTTATCAAACTCAGTGAATTGGCTGAGGAAGTACTTACTCATTATACGGTCGAATCACCCCTGGGATTCGCAATGCCACAAGGGTGAATTCCCTTAGGAAATCGTTATATGTTGCAAAATTCTTTCTTTGCACCGCAGCCAGCTCTGTCTTTGTAGCCATCTTCTCAACTGCCATATATTTTCTCATCAACTTTTTTCTAGGATCCGCTAGTGGTGAAGATAGCCATTGAGTCCATCCCTAGATTCAACGAGACATGTTGCCCTAGGTGCTCCATCCTTCCTCACTCCATCTTAGTAGTGCTGCCAGGTTCTCGTAGTCTATCAGGAACTTTGTGATATTTGCCCCATGGAATGTCAGTTACTTCTTGGCATCCGCCAGATACCCTTGATTCTTATTTACCGTGCGCGTGAGTGAAGATACCATCTTTCTAAGTCCCCCCTCGGCTCCTCCTGTTCCGTCGGTGGCGTCGTAGCCTTGTTCCTCCTTATCGGCTTCTACCCCTTCTCCAGCCTTTGCCGTCCATTCTGGGTCAAACCATCCTAGCACCCTCTCTCTTAAGCTCCAAAGTCCTTCGCACCCCCTTGCAATTATGGGTGAGGCTGCTGGACGACTTGCCCCGCTGTCTATAATAGGCGGGTTGGTAGCCTTTTCTGCCTCCCTTCCCAGGGATTCCATTCTCTCCTTTCCTTTCTTGGTCGGCGTCTCTCTACGTTCCCCGGTTCTACCTTTTCTTCGTTGTATGACGTCGTTTCGGCTCCCTCACCCTGAATTTGTCCCTTGCTCTTCGCGTGGCCTTTCTCCAGGGGAGTCCCCCTCGCTCTCATTCATAATTTCTTCCATGAGTTTTGCCTTGTACTCCGTCGTCCTTCTTTCTATCTCGGCTAATTTCTTCCGAGCATCCGTTAGCCTCACCTTTTTTGACAGCGCGCCCTCTAATGCTCGTGGCGTCGAGCTGCCTTTATCCCTATCCCCCCTAGTCTCCTGAGTTCCTTGTTTGCTTCCTCCAGTTTTTCCTGGCCTTTCCCCGGTTACAACTTACTTCCTACCTTCCTTAGTACCTTCCAGATTCGTCGACTCTCGGTCCCTCACGGACCCCTCGTTCCGTTCTACATCCTTTTCTAGGCTTAGACTCCCCTTGCTTCGCAGACTCCCTGCCTCGTCTTCAGTTGCCATCCTTCTTAAACCTACATATAGGGAAAAACAAAATTTCGGGATGGCATATTGTCCAAGGTTCTTAGGATTTCCAGGTCCTAAGGTTCACTGTCGGTTTCATAGTCTCCCATCTTTGTCTTTTTCGATATTTCTATTTTTATGATGGTCGTAATAGGTCTGCCCTCCTTTCTTAGTTTGCGGGGTATCGCTCGCTTTTCCTGTTGGATAGCCCGCCGCTATGGGTCGACGTTTGGACACCACTGCGCATCGGCTCTAAGGCGGCGTGCCCATGGCGGGTGGGTCCCTCATTCGGAGATGACCTTTTGTCTTCCCAGGCTTTGGACACTTCTAGCGTCCTTGGCACTAAGTAGCGGCCATCCTAGTCCTTTCCTGACACACCCTTAGATAAAGTTGGACTCCAACTGCTATCTCCCGCAGATCGTCATTCTCGCTTTTGCTTAACACTGCATAGCTAGAATTCACATTTGGCCACCTTCCTCAACATTTTCTCACACCGGTTCCTGAGGCTCGTCCTGTTCGACGAACTCTTCGAACAGGCTAGCGACCTCTGCCAGGTAGTTCTCTCCCATTCTTATTTCCCTAATAATTATTGACTCGTATTCTTCATAAGCCAGCGCTCACGCGCCTATGGGGCAAAAGGCTGAAGAATCAATACTCGGACGATTGATTCTTACTCTTTCTTTATTTACCCCTAGCCACAAGTCATCCCCGTATTTTGCCACATACGTGGATTCGGTCCTCCAAGGCCCGTTATGACAGACTTAAAATCTGTTCCTACGGGTTATCGGTTCAAGTCGGATAGTGAGCATACTCGCTTGGTGAAAATGGTAAACACGACAGACTCAAACACTTCGTCGGTACCACAACGAATATAACTTGATAGGTCAAAGTGTCAGATTGTGAATTTGAAAACACGGGTTCAACTCCCGTTATTCGCCTCTTGCATCTGAACTTTTGTCGTGTTTACCATTTTCACCAAGTGAGCTTGATTTCAAACTAAACAAACAGTTGCTGGAAAGGAAAACCACTCAAACAATTAACTTTTAGTTTCAAAAAGGCGTCTGCTGGACGAAAGTCCACAGGTCGTATCACCCTTTTCCATAGAGGCTCCACGCAAAACGATTGCAGCGAAGAATTGACTTTCAATGTAACACATCAAAACTGCCCAAGGAAATAAAAAAGTAACTTCTAAGTATTGGGTCAAAAGTTCCACTGCAACGGTTGCCCGTTCACCCGTCCAGTCTACTAAAGTGCCCACCAAACCGTGCAAGATGTCGTACATCACACGGCTTTCCAACTTCAGTAATGACTTACAAACATGTGTGGTATTGTCAGGTCCAGGCGCCTGGCTGGTTTACCATATATAGCATATAGCTACAATATTAGAAGATTGTGGTATGTAAAACCATACAAAGTCGGATGAATCTGGAAACTTTAGGAAATCTACTTTATACCACTTATTTTTATTTGTTTCTGGTTTCAAGTCTTATTTTATTAGTGGCCATGATTGGAGCTATAGTACGTCCATGCATAAGACTTTGAAATAAAGAGTAGCTTCTGGAAACATTGGTATTGGAAATCTTAAAAAAGCATAAGTTCCCAATTTTAAGAGAATTCCGGTTAAGATAACAGATCCAGCGGTGGGTGCTTCTACATGAGCTTCAGGTAACCAAATATGAACTAGTACCATAGGTACTTTCACTACAAAAGATGCAAAAAAAGCAATCCATAGATCATCATAGATAATTAGAGCGTGCATTCCATTGTCTCGGAAAAATTCTCCCATAGCACAACCTACATAAGGAGCAAGAAATTGAAGAGGAGCAGGATCCGATGCAGTGGCTGCAACAATAATAGAATATTCACCACCCAATTAGTCCCATCCATTATACCAAAGAGTCGTCAAGAAACCTTAGCTCTTCGGTGGATTCTTGAAGGCGCCTTGTGGAGACGACGTTTGACAAAAAAAAACATAAGTTTAGATCAATCTTTATCTGCTGAAATACAGGATGCTTCGAAGTCCCGAATATCAAAATGTCGATGAGTTTAGCAATTCCCAGGCCTGATTCCCCCAAAACGGCCCGTGCTTTACTGACACATCGTCAAACATTCCCGTTGTCCGAGGTTGGAAATGGTGGGCCCATATTAAGGTTGCATTCATCAGGTCCCTTGCCCTTGCGAGGCTCCCGAAGATCAAGTCTATCATAAAGCGGGGTACTCGACACCGCAATCCCGCTATCGGGAATCTAAACTCTTGCCATCCTCCTATTTCCACATGAATTCCTTCTTCCTCGAATTTCTTGGCCTATCCAGTTCAACGCCCTGGCCGTTCCCCGAAAGATTGGCAGCAGCCCATGCCCTAGTACCATCTCGGTCCCCAACATGTGCCACCCAATCTCAGGTAGATACACGGTTCCAGTCACCCTAAGGTTGGTGTACATGTCATCTCCTGGCCCCCTATTGAATCTCATGCCACTCCATAGGCATTCCACCATCATAAAGGCTTGGTTTCGTCCAAAGGTCACAACACGCCATTCTACATTGATCCCTCGAACCTCGTAGCTTGTTGGGAGCGACACTTCCCATCCGTTACCACTCTCCGTGAGTGGTCGCGAGTGCGTGAGTCGTCGCAACGTTCGGTTGCGCCTCACTGCGATCGCCAGTTGGCGGATTCCTGCATGGTTAAGACGAAAAGTAAATCCTTCTTATTCCTTCCATAGGTTCGGACATTGCTAGCTGTCCTTCGGCTTCCTACCCCATCCTTTCCACCATTCTTGTTTTTCTTTTCCTTTTTATTGGGCTGCCTCCTCTTCTAGTAGCTCGAATAAACGATAGACGTCGTCTATGTAGGCCATTCCACAACTTACTTCGCGCCTAATGACTCCCCACATAGTTTCATCACTTATTAGTGGGATCCTGGGTCTAGTTGTCACAACCGCATGCAAAACGCATAACACTTCGTATCCTTGTTCTTCCTCAAACGGCCCCATCTATAGAAAGGCCCGATAGGATTCTTGATACACAGATGTTTCTTCGAAGCTTAGCCTAGCTAGTGCAACTACCGCCTGCTCAACTCGTTTTATGCCTCCCATTCGCCTCAGTAGAAAGGGCGGCAGGCTCATTCGTATGATTTCGTTTGGCGGGGTAAGGGCTCCTGCCACGACAGTTCTTACTTCAGCCGTTGCATCATCCTGCTCCGGATGCGCGAATTCGAACCTCTCCCACCAGGTTAGTTGCCAAGCCCCCTCGAGCATTTGTACGGGGTCTCCCCCGGATGCCAAGGTGATTCCAAAGGTGCACCACCCTTCTTCCGACAGGTACAGCGAACCCGTGGCATGTACGCGTCTCGAAAGATCCAAATTCACCCCCTCGAATTCCCCTCTTGCACGCCATTCCAATTCCACCACAAGGTAGACTGTATCTTCCACCAGCTCTATTCCCACCCAGTTCATTGCCAGGTTGCTCACCGCATTCCTTGTCGGCATACTTATTTCTACCCTGTTGTCTATCTCGTTTGGCGACAAGATCACACGGGGCTTGTTCTCCCAAAGCATTCTTCGAGGCATCCTGCGGTGTCTCCCTTCGCGCCTTACTCCGGTGGACTGCTGCATCCACCGAAAGTTCGTGTTTTCCTAGTTTAGCCCTCTCATCCTTTCATCAGTAATCTTCCTCTTATTGTACACTTCACTCTTGGTGCGGACCCTCCCCCATACACACCCTGATCCTCTTTTTATTTGCCCGCCATCGACGGCCCCTTCTGCCTAAGTGTCGACCTCCAGACTAAAACCACAAGACTTCAAACAATAGGAACACGTCGCCTACATACGAAGGGGTTGTTGCCACCTCGCGGCGAAGTATCGCGTCCGCAGTTCTGTCATCCACCTCAATTTGGTTGTCCTTAATAACTCTCAGAATGTCGACGACCTCTTTTGCTCTATCCCCATGGAAGTGTCCTTCTAACGAGATCTTATAATAGGCGTCGGCCAGCCACGAGAAGCCCAGTTCTGCTTCGTCCAAGGCCTCCGCCTCGTAGATGTGTTCGTGCCCTCCGAACCAGTCCGCTACAAAATGCGGCACCCAGGCCTGGACTAACTGGCCCGACAACCCGAGTTCCTCCCATCCTCCTATTACGACCCTACTGCTTCATCCCACCCTTCATTGGCGAATTTGTAGCCCATGTCGATAGTCCGTCGCTCAGCCTCCCCTAAGATCCACATCGGGTTCTGTCCGGATGCCTACACAGAACAGGTGCCAGCCTTTCTTCGATAGGCACACCGTCCCGAGGGATTCGACAGACAGGTGCCAGCCTTTCTTCGATATGCACACCGTCCCGAGGGATTCGACATTCCCTTCGGCTACGTCATCCCATCCTTTTTCCTTTCTGGTCGGGTTCCATACCCTTTCTACCCATAGAAACGATAATGCGGACGCGATCTCCTTTCCTACCCAGTCGCAGGTCGTTCCCCTCCACTCATTCTCGTCGGCAAGGTCATTTTTATTCCCCTTCCAGGCCTTTCTGGTTTCCACCCCTTAAACATCCAGTTGCTCAAACTTCGTTCCCTAGCCATGCTTGTCCCCTACAGAGTGTCGATCACCCATATCATTCCTGCTATCGGACCCATTCCTGAAAAGTCCCTGTCCTCAATTGCATTATTTGCCTCCTCATCGGTGAGATCATCCTCTTCCTCATACCATAGGTCCCTCAGCCCATCCAAAAACATCTCCCCCACTGCTACATTTCTATAGATTATTTTTCAATGGATGGGACAAACACCTCGTCCGTGCTTGAACAATTTAATATTTCGGTTAGCTCCCTTGCCCAATTCCGTTCGAAGGGCCCCTTTTCGACTGATAGACGAAAGAAGTCCTATCGGGCGCCTTGATACTGCCCAAGATTCGTCATGGACTGGCATATCCGCACCGCGTCTACGAAGAATGGAGGCCCGGTACACCTCATTGTTCCGAGTGGCCGCCTAACATTTCCTCTATCCCCGAGTTCCACTCACACATCTACCTTGTCCATTTCCATCTCTTCCCGCTGACATACTGCCCACACAACTTCTCGTTTTGCCCGCCTAAACAAGTCATACGGAACTATCCCTAATACGAAGTCCACGACTATTGCATTTTCTCCTTCCTTTGAAAAGTAAACCCAGCCTCGTGCTTCCACGGTCCCTCGAAACTCCAGATTTGTCAAATTTGGCGTTAGTCGGGCTAGGTTGACCTTGGTCCACAATGTTTCTATCCAGAGGAAGGCGTCCCCTTCGCCCAACATCACGGTTTGGTATGCCGACTCTAGATCTGTCCAGGTCCCTTCTTCCGACAGAACGACGGATACCCCGTCCTTAACATCTATTGGCATTTCTGGTCGGCTGGAATAGATTGGGGACGATAGCCACCTCGCCATCTTGGTTCCAGCACCCGATCCCTGTTTTCCACAACCAAGCACCGACCCGGTTGTCGGGTCCGATCCTACAATTACTATCAAAGTGATTGGACATCTATGGATCCCTGTTTTCCACAACCAAGCACCGACCCCGGTTGTCGGGTCCGATCCTACAATTACTATCAAAGTGATTGGACATCTATGGATTGTTTTCTTTGCATCTTTTGCAGTGAAAGTACCTATGGTACCAGTTCACATTTGGTTACCTGAAGCTCATGTAGAAGCACCCACCGCTGGATCTGTTATCTTAGCAGGAATTCTCTTAAAATTGGGAACTTATGGTTTACCTATAGTTATCGAAGTGTGCGACCGAACTTCACACTAGGGGCACATGGCTTACCTTCAACTGGCAACCGTAGAGGAAACAAAGCATGCCATAAAAGCACATTCATAGAGGCTCGAAGAGAAGACGCGAAGCGTCTGCACTTCGTGTCCAGCTTGTCTTGCTGCACTTCGTGCCTGGAGCTGAGTTAGTTCCAGGCTTACTCTTGATAGTCTCGTAGCAATATATTAAGAATTTAGGATCTGCAAGAAAACCTATTAGATCCGTATATCTGCTTTGGTTGGATTTAGGCTCGCCAAAGTTCAGATGCAAGAGGCGAATAACGGGAGTTGAACCCATGTTTTCAAATTCACAATCTGACACTTTGACCTATTAAGTTATATTCGCCGCGGTCCCGACTCACTCGAACCGACGAAGTGTTTTAGTCTGTCGTGTTTACCATTTTCACCAAGCGAGTATGCTCACTATCGGGACTTGAACCATAAATGAATGTTTTCCCGATATAGTTGGATGCACACTCATCAGCCTACATCCTGGATGAGAATTTTTCAGACCCCTCATCAAGGTCTAGCCTAGTTTACCTCCCCATTATCAAATTCTAACCTCCCTCTGATACCCATAACGGTCCCCTTTCACCCAAGCTCATTCTCTTGGTTCCTTTTAAGGCTAAACTCCATCTCTTTCTTTCAAGATCTTCACTCACTCGTGCGGACTTAGGGAGGGGGTGAGAACAGACTAGAATCTTGACCCTTCCCAACAGCTTGTCTCAATCAACTTTACAAAGTTTTCTCTCCCTTTTGTTGGCATATCCTTGAACCAATCCCACTCAAGTCATCCCCAACTACTCACCTGCACAATCAGCACAAATGCAAAGGCCAATACAATCCCCCATTGGGGTCAACACACAACCCTTCCCACATGCCTATCTTTCTTTTTTTGCTCTTGGCTTACTTCCCAATCCTTTTACTATGCTCAGACAATCTACCCTCTTCTCATAGTTTGCAGTCCGGGGTCTGGTTGAGTCAACTGACCTTGCTTCAAGTTATCAACTCTTTCTAGTCCCTTTCTGGACTTGTCTTCTTCCAACTTCTCTAAAGTGCCTTTTCCTTTCCTTCAATGTAACAAGCGAGTGGGGAAGGGTTATATGCCAAGAGGAGAGGGGAAGAAGGTAAGGTCAAGACTTCAGAACGTGGGAGAAGAACGACGACGGGGCAGCGGTGATGGAAGAAGAAGAGGAAGAAAGAGAGAGGAGGAGAAAGAGGATAGGGGAGAAGGAAGAGAGAGAGAGAGAGAGAGAGAGAGAGAGAGAGAGAGAGAGAGAGAGAGAGAGAGAGAGAGAGAGAGAGAGAGAGAGAGAGAG
>BFEA01000006.1:4698966-4718512 GCA_003427395.1 Chara braunii | reverse complement strand
TTGGTTTGCCATCAGTTCTCAAGTGTGCATGTTGTGAGCAAGTCCAGAGTTGAGTCTGATTGCACAACACTGTCGAGGGGTGAAATCCTCGCATACCTTCCCCCTTAGTTTTGAAAGTCCCGTGAGAAGCCTTTAAATTCTTCATCCGCCTGATGTTTGCAGTGACTTGGTGCAGTAGAACTTCTCAGAAGATGCAAAAGATATGACGTCCAGGAGGCCCTCTTTGGGATGTCTCTATCCATGGTTGGTGATAGAATCAGTTTTCAGCATCTATACGTGCAGGCAAGTATGCTACATATTGAGGACGCTTTACTCTAAGGTGGGTATTATAGGGGTGACCATCCCAATGAAACTCGAAACCAACCAGATTAGAAACCAGACCAGAAATCTTGTTTAATACGTAATATCTGACAGAGACATAGTAGACTCTGAGAGGAAAAGTGGTAGGGCAAGCTGACAGTCAATCCTCCTTACAAGGAGCAATCAATGCTGGTCAGGGTTCCTTCGGCCAGACGGAAGGAAGCGTGATGGGGTTCACCATGTATTCCGTTTTTCGACTTGCCGGGGGAAAGGAACCGGACTGACGCTCCCCAGAATGGATATGGAGCCAGGACCATAAGGACCTGTTTTTAAAATAAAAAAAATAAAAAATAAAAAAGAAAAGAAAAGAAAAGAAAAGAAACCAGACCAGAAATCAGATCAGACTGCTGACTACCCCTTTAATTAGCTTTAGCCTTTAGTAGTATTCTAGATGTCAAGTCTTTATGTAACTGCTTGTGGCCTACCCTAGACTCATTTTCCATGCTTGACATAAAGTCTGTCTACTGTACAGTGATCCTACGTGCGAGGCTAGTGCCTCTATGAGCCCCAGTCAGCCCCCATTTTGGAGCCAGTCGGCCGCCCTAAGTGCAGGCAGGCTCGACGAGGCCCTCAGGGCCCTTTTTCGGCCACTGCGCAACTAAGGAAATTCAGGCAGTTGCGCAGCGCCAGTTGGTTGAAGAAATCCAGGCCCTGGGCCGCCTGTGTGAATGAATGGAAATCAGGCCCTGGGCTGGATACGGGTACTGGGCCAAACACATGCCAAAGGCAGTTGGGCACATGCAACTACCGCAGACCCCAGGCCTGTTCTCGATCGTGCTGGGCCTCAGGCTACCGGGGCCTACTGGAAGCTTCCTGGGACTGGACGCAGGCAGGCCACTTGGATATAGGAAAGGGCCTGCCTCCTCATTCGGTATTCGGGTGCTGGCTGCATGCTGCGCAAGCGCTGCTGCGCTATTTGCTGGCTGGCGCCTACGCCCTCACGGGCGAGCAGGTAAGGAGTACGCAGCCATAGCCGAGCTGCGCTGCGCTGCTGTAAGCTGGGTGAGGCGCAGGGTGGTCCTTGGGTGCTAGTGGCATCTGGGAGAGACATACCTGGTGATGGAAGCGTGCGACATAGGTCGCTATATGCTCGTACTTTGGGAAAGTTGTTGACGTCATCTTTCGGCATTATAGTGTAGGCTAGATAGGATCTGCCACATGTAGTCTGGGCGCCGAGCGCCAGATAGGATATCAACTCTGGTTCTTCGTTGATGATGATGATGGGACTTATTCAGCATTGTCAATTATGAACTCTTGGTGTGTTCTTATTTGGTGAATCTCGTGATGCAATTCTGCTGTTGGTTCGAGGTCACGACTATCTGGACTCATATGTATGATGCTGTTTGATTGCTGAAGTTCGCTATTGCTCATCTTCCTTGCATAAGCAAATCAACAACCCACATCAGCTGCTTTTGAATAAATTCTGAGCTGGCATACAGTGGTGTTGATAATCAGGTTTCAGATAGGAAGGAGTCTACTAATGGTGCAAGCTCACAACATAATTGCAACAATGTAAAAAGTCCTTACGGGGCTTCAAGATGTCTTCCTGAAGGTATTTCGCAGTTAGTTGTCCTTCTATCTCAGCCACGTGCTTCTTGCAGTGCGGTTATAAGGTTGACATCTCTAGATTGTTTGAGCGGTCAGGCAGTCTGATAACTCATGTAGGTCTGTCCATACCTTAGTTAGCCCTTGAGATCTCAGAAATAAGGATTACCTAGCTTACTGCAAAGATCAGTCCTTTCCGTAAAATACCTTACACTTCTCTGTTCTGCTGGTTTCTCATACATTTGAGAAACAGATCCAGACGGAGAAAGAAGGTTTTGTATATCATTGAGGATAACCATAGGCATTAGTATAGGTTTTCTGCTGTCTATCCGAGTTCGAAGTGCCCAGTCACATGTTTTTTTTTTTCTTTTTCCTAAAAATAAACTACTCAAAGGTGTTTATTCAACTTAATTGTAATTTTCCAATTACGAGTTTATACATTAAGTTTTATATTATTTATTTGGAGAACCTCAGTCTCCGCGTCCCCATGTCTTTTAGTTAGATTTTCATACATATAATGATCTCTAGGGGTGCGTGTATGGCCCTATCCATCTCTCCTTCGTTTGATTCGCGAGTCGTCATCTCTCAATGTAAGTGTCATCCTATAATTCTCTCCTTCAAGGGAAGGAGTGTTAACTATCTGTTGGACAAACACCCTGTCTATGATTCCTGGCCGGTTTCAAGGAGAATACGGACACTTAGCGACAACATTTTCTTTCTCAAAAGAAGCTTGATAGGCCTGCCCTTCCGAGATTCAGAGATTAGGCAAATATCCCACCTGTGGTTCTGTATGTCCCCATAGGAACAATTCAACCTTGAAGTGGTACCTCCTAGCGGAATGTGACATAAAGCTTGTTGCTATCCGGCAAACGAGACTATTGTCCACAGTTGCCCTCCCCCTTAGCTGGAGGAACTCGCTATAATTGTTTTTCATGTACCAATTACACACATCCTTTTGGTGTGGCCTACGACAGACTCTACAGTTCTCCTTGGCCGCTGCACTAGATCCTAGAGCAAAGCATTCCCACCAAAAACGATTAGTGTAGTCCCAGGTAGAGTCATCGTCTGCGAGAGCCCTATCAGGTTAAGGCTGTTTAACTCTGACTTCTACCCAACCTCAAGACCTCAACTATGGTCACCCAGGCAGCTAACGGGTCTTCCATAGACCGCTTTCCAGCCAGCTCCTCTAAGGACTCAGACACATCTCATGATCAGAGCATCATGTGGTCTAGTTGTGTCTGTGGGGTGACTAAGGAGCCAGTAACCTCGGCCATCATTTGAGAAGGTGAGGGAACGTCTACCAACTCAACATGCGCAAAAGTGGTTACAACCTCCACGGGCTGGATGTGTATACCTTGGGAACTGCTCGCAGTGCTTTCCCAGGTTGAAGATGCCCCATCTTCTACTTGAGGCTGCACCTTCGTGGTAACCAGCTTGTTTTGACACTGCCTCTTGGTTTGGTCGTATAAGCCACACCCTTTGCAGAAGTCCCTCACAAATAGGTCTCGCACACACATCCCCTGCAAGATCCTGTCTAATCCCGCTTTGACTAATAAGGATCATCACTTTTGACTCCTAGACTGGTTGCTTCGATGCAAGCCAGTCTCCTCAGCCTTGTTTGAAACGACCAACTCTCCTCCCTCAGAAGTATTATGGTCGTCTACCGCTCTTTTAAGCCCAAGGATCATAGACTACTCTACTTCTCCCCGATTCCTATCAGGAACTGTGTAGAGCAGGGAAACCCCTTTCTTTTCCTAATGCTGGGTTAACTTCTTCTTCTTCCTATCACCTTGACCCTGACCCGGGTTAGCAAGCCAAGCCTCTGCATCCAAGGCTAGCTTGCTAAAAGAAGAGAAGATGTGCACATCTGCAGTGGCCTCTTCGACTAACAAATTAGTCAAAGAGATATGGGCTTTGTACTGCAGCCGCCGAAATCGGCTATCCGGACTTAGAGCCTCAGCCTAAGAGTTTGTCTCCCGGTCATGACCGCGCTGCTGCACTAACCCATCTAACCATCCTTCTTCCATGACATAGATTTTTCTTCCATGACATAGATTTCTCTCTCCCAGCACAGATCCTCGTTCCTTTTGTGCGTCAAGGACCCGGTCTGTTCTATCGCAGGCCTTGGAAAGCCTTGTGTCCTACCAACAATCCGCGCGGCAGCTGGCTGTGCAGGTTGTGGTACATGCGGCTGCTCTGTAGAAGCGGCCGTCTGAAAAGAAGAAGAAGAAGCATATTGAGCCTGCGTGTCTACAGCTAACTCTCCGCCTGACAGACTAGTACCAAGCCTAGCTAGAGAAAGACCTGACACCAGCGGCATTCTAATTGTCGACGATGAGACAAGTAAAGGTTGCCTTTCAGTCTGGACAGTGAGCGGCGCAGTTAATGATGAACCAATTTGTCCACTTCTACTGTCCACCCTCTGTGTCTGAACCAAGCTGGAAAAGAGAAAAGTGTCCATACTTTCTCGCATGGACATGGACTCTTGCATGCCTACCTCGCATGCTCGCAGATCCTGCTCTGCGTTACTGAGTCCATCTCCTTCTGATCCCTCTAACCTAACTTTGCCATTGTCTTCTCTACTAGCTAATATGGCTCTATCTCTAATCCTTTGCTTCCCGTCCAATGCGTCACTGACCCTGGCTCTAGCCGAATAGGAATGTCTACTGCCTCCTGAATATCCAGGTCGGCTAGTGTGAGCTGGAGTGGCTTGCTGAACTGCGAGCTCGCCATTTGACTTGAGACTGTTGTCTGACTAACACCTACTTGGGCAGATAGTACATCAGCCTGCATGGCTTGTCTGCTGGATCCATATGCCGCTGCTGCCGCGGCAGCCGTTACTCACTCTTGCTCCGCTGCTGCTGCTGCCTTTCAGACACTACACACTGCCTTTAGTGGGGTCATTGGACCTTTTATATGGCTGCCTTTCTAAAGGTTCTGCGCCATGTCAGCCGCTTTTAGTCGACTCCCTCCTACTCACTGCCACACATCCACATCAGCTATAGCAGAGCGCTGTCTGCACGAGCGTCCTCACAGGAACCTACCACAGCATAGCGTCTGACCGATTTATAAAATAAATGAAATAAAATAATTATTCGGTCCTTATGTCAAAACGCAGTTCAGGCGGTATTAACGGAAAATATGCAGACTCATGCAAATGATATAACTTACACTCTTGACTAGTGTGAGGAACGAGCCCTCAAGTAGGGGCCTTGCCATGATGTACATGTTCTGGGCTAAGGCCCCAGCAAGCCTCGTGCCCGCGCTAAGTGAAGGCGGTCCAGCAAATCAACAAGAGCCCTCTGTGCCAACATTTCACGAAGTGGGGTCCACACAGTTGCAGCACGCCAGTTGGTTGGAGTGCACTGAGTCTCGGATTTCAGCAAATGCTGAAAGCCCAGGGCCTCTGAGTTAGTTAGGCCCTGGGCACTCGAACGTGAGGCCGACAATGCATGCTGGGTATAGAGGCCGAAAATGCCAAAGGGAAATCGGTCCACTATCTGAATCTGGCCGCAGGCCTTGATGAAGGAGGCGCAACTGCATCGCCCCGGGGCCCAACTGTATCGGGCTGGGTTCAGCCTCTGGGCCCCGGTCACAGGCTGAAGGGAGGCCGCCCACACGCTGCACTGGCATATAGGCAAGCAGGGCGAGTGGGCAGGGATCTTGGCCATTGCGAGCAAGGCCGGCACGCTGCTGCGTTGCATGCATGCTGCGCTGCGCTAAGGCTGACGGGCGTAGGCTAGCGCTAGGCGGTAGGGCGCTGCCTGCATACAGGGCGCTTGGCGGCCATAGCCGGGCTGCAGAGGGTGCAGAGAGGGGTGAAGGGCGAAGGTGGTTCTTCAGAGGTGAAGGGCACTGTGTGGGTACAAAGGAGAGTGTGGGTGAAGAGGACACGTACCTGGTGGAGGTGGAGGTCGGCATTGGTGTTGACATCATCACTCGCTGGTAGTCAAGTTGTCTGGTTGCTTTCATTGCTGTAGTTGTAGGATAGGCTGCAGAGTAGATAGGGCGTCTGGCGCCATTCACAAGGGAGAGCTACATTTGGGTATTGCTGTTGGTGTTGCCCTGTTGGGCATGGACATTGACTCACGATTCTTCTGTATCATTCTCAATTGGATGGCTACTCGGTTCCATTGTGCTATCTGATTTGGCTTTGACTACTTGGACTTCAGTGTGATTTTGCATTCTCGATTTCTGTGCTTCGTCCATATTCATGTTCCTTGCACTAGTTCTCCAACAGCAGCAGTAAATAGAACTGGCAATGGTAGACTACTTCAGTTCTGGTCTAGAGCTGTCTGTCAGGTGTTAGCAGTCTGTCACACCTAACTAATCAAAATAAAGAAAATCATTTGTGCAGATGCATGTGGAATGGTAATAAAAATGATAATGATATTCCAGCACCAACTGGAAACTTCCTTCCCCTGTATCATCAAGCAGCGGTGTCTAAGGTGTGCATTAGCGGCCCACCCCTGTGCCCAAGGTGTATGCTTATGACCAGCCTGCCCATTCTTTATCCTCGCGTCCAACGAGCCTTACGTCTGACTACAGTTCAGACCCCCAACCAGAAATATTTATAGACGGCCTGGTAAGCGTCTGCAAAGGATTGGTCAGTCCGCACACCCCTTCTATCAGCGCAGCAAAGAGCCTCAAAGGACAAAGCAGCATGGCCTGCGTGTACTACTCCCATGGGTTGGCATGGTGACCGTGACCCGTGCTTCAACTAGGGCCCTTCAGAGGCACCGCCCTCTCCTGCCAGATGTGCCACAGGGAAGAATGTCGCCTCTCAAGGTAGAGCGCTCACGACTCCTTACACAAAAGAGAGGACACTCAAGGTTGGACTCACTTCCTCATGGTAAGAAGAGATTGAGAGGGAAGATAAGGTAAGGGAACAACGTACCTGGAGATAGCTGCCCCCAACCACAGATTTCTCACCAATTGAGCCGACGTGCATTTTGATGACCAGTCATAGCCTCAGTACCACAAACAACACAAGGCTGTGCCACCTCAGCCAAAATGCCATGTCAGCATGCTCTCTTCATTCCACGCACATCCACTGTCGCCACAACCTTCCAGCCTCTCACCCCTCTACCCGGGTGGGGCTAATCAAGCCAGCGCCAAGGTATCCTCACTGCACAGAAGCTTCGTCCACGCACCAAGTAACCAAGACACTAGCGCCAGAATGGCAATTTCCGAACCAGCTCCGATACCAAATTGCAAGGAATATGAGCAAGAGCGATATACAGAAAACTAAGTTGTGAAATCACACAGATGTCCAAGTAGTCATGTGTGAGCAAAGAGTGCAAATGCACCGAGATTCCATCCAGAATAGAGCAATACAATGAACTCACGAGCCAATGTCCAAGCCCTCAGGCCACACCAACACCGTATCCAATGTTGCTCCTACTCTGTCTGGCGCCCAGCGCCCAGCGTACACTACTCGCCTATCCTACCACACCAACCTTCACGCAACAGGCTCACTTCGACCTTGAAGACCAATGTACATGACGTCAACACCATAGCTGACCTCCCTCATGCACCAGGTATGTATCTCATCTCTACTCATCACCCCTGACTTCCCAGTGTGCATTCTCAACACCCAAAGACCACCATCCCCATCCAGTCCTGCGCTCAGCAACCCGGCTATGGTTGCCGTGCGCCCACTGCCCAGCAGTGCACCTCACACCTCAGCGCCCGTGTGCACGACCCAGCAGGCAGCTTCGTCTCAAACACGAACTTGCAAGGCAGCAGCGCCGCCGCATTGCCTGCCCAGGCCAGAATGACCTCCCCAGCGATGCTCACTTTCCTATACGGAGAGTGAGCTCAGTCTCTGCTGCCTTTGGGCCTGGCTGGGCGAGCATCCAGTAGCTTCCAGTCGGGCCTCAGTGTGTGCGTCCAGACCCAGTTGCAGTTACTGGCCTGGGCCCTTTACAGTTGGCCACGTCCAGGCAGTCCACGGGCCTCCACATGTTCGTTGTGATGTGATTGGCTCACGGCCACTTTGTGCCGACAATGCTGCCATCTCATTGGTCCGTGGCTGTTGTATGATGTGTCGGCCTCTGAAAGCACACACCCAGGGCATTAACTGTACGGGGCCCTGGGCTCAACTGCCAGTCGAGGTTGCAACTTCTGGAAAGAGCCTGGAGAGGCTCACGTTGCTCTGTAACCAACTGGCATGCTGCAACTGTCTGATACCCTCGTATGGAAAAATGTCAAATCTTGGCCTCCTGTGAATATTCAGGCCCGCCTTCACTTAGGGCGGGCACAGGGCTTGCTGAGGGCCTCTGCCCAGAGCATGTGCATGTCTGTTAAGGGTCCCGCAAGGGCTCATTCCCCGCACATATACAACCCCTTTAGGGTGATCACACTGGCCTGTACCCAGGCCTTGGCACATATTGGCAGCCCCGCCTTCACTTAGAGCGGGCAAGGCCTTTCCCAACACTGCCGAGGGGTCAAATCCTCGCACAATAAAGTTGAATAAACCACATAGCACCATTCCATAGAAATCGGGATAACTTTGAGCCCAAACTGAAAGCAGATTGAACACTAAATATAGGTATGAGCAAAGCATTGAAGTCGTGAGATAATGAAAGCCCTCTTCTGGGAATCAACACCACCAATGTCAACAATGTCAGTCTCCTGTACAGAGCTCGGGCCCAAGCTACCAACAGACAACTCCTATTGACCTACACCCCTATCTTACATGCTGCGCCTGCAACAGGCTGCACGGGCCATTTTCAGGCCCATGTCGTTTTCAGCGTGAAAGCCTGAAAACAAGGGGCCACAGGCCCTGTGTCGTTTCAGCCCGAAAGCCTGAAAACAAGGGCCTGCAGGCCCTGTGTCGTTTCAGCCTAAAACAGGGCTGTCCAGGCCCTGAGTCTTTTCAGCCTGAAACGGAGGGCCATTTTCAGCCCTCATAAGACCGACCTGCCCTGAAACCTAGGCACCAGATCAGGGTTTTAGCACAGGCCATTTTGGGCCTGTTTTCAAGACAACCTTTGGTTGAGCTTCAACGCCAGGGTCTGGCACGTTTTGGCATTGGCAAGAGCAGCCTCCTGGACGGGCCAGCACTATATAGGACTGGCCCGCCCTGCAGGCTGCAGGTAGTTCATAGGGACTTCCCAGGCACTTCACGTGCAGTTCAGGAGGCAGGTGTAGTCTTCAGGATTCGGCAGCAGCACTCTGGAGAAGCGCTGCAGCGCTATAGCTCCAGCTTCGTCTTCGAGGTACCTGCAGCACAGCGCCATCTTCACAGGTTAGTACCTGGCACATGGGAGAGAGAGAGAGTTCTTCTTCTTCTATTTCTCAGTCCACCATCTCCCTCTCACGCTCTCGCTACCCGGCTTCACTGCATCAGCAGACTACGAGAGAGCGGGATTGGTGACATTTGGATCCAGACTCGGCATTGGGCTTCAGACATTTTGACGAGCGATTATTTGGGACTCGTAACGAAGACTTGGTGTTGACGACATTCACATCTCCCCCCCCTCTTCTTCGTCTGATTCCCTCTTCTTTGTCTGTGCATGATCTGGACCTGGCACATTCGTCCTATGTGTAGCGCCAGGCCCCTTCACACCATGTGATGAGGATGATGTATGTTTGGTCTGCGTTGCGACATTGATTGGGCTAGTCATTGGTATTCCAGCATTCTGCTGCGCTGTCATTGGTATTCCAGCATTCTGCTGAGGTCAGGACTTAAAGTCTTCCACTGCGCTACAAAGCACCATTTTTGTATGTATCAGGATGTACACTGCTGGTTGGGATTCCACTAGCACTGCATTGTCCATTCAGTCCTTTTTATCACATTGCGGATCCTTGGTTATATATGTACATCGCCCAACTGGGAATGTAACAGTTGGTATCGGAACACCGCACGTGAATCAGGACAACCTTATCTGACACGTGTGCGGGGACTAATTAGTTGATTAGTCTTGATTGATCGATTAATTGATTGATTGATTGATTGATTAGAGCACACTAATTAGCACCCAAAATCACGATTTTGACCTCACTGCCAAAAATCGAATTTTTTTTCCTCTTGGATTTTGTTTTCCCACTATTTCTGTTGTGGAAAATCGCAATAGTGCAACACCTGAAATTTTCGTTTTTGTTTTTTCTTCTGAAAATTCAAAATTTCGTCGTTGGAAATCCAGAATATTTTTTTCTGAAAATTTCGATTTCCTTTTGCAATTTCCCGTTATTCGAAAATCTGAAATATTTTTTAATTCCGATATTCGTTTTTTTTAAAAACGGTACGGGAAATCCCTCTTGCAGGTCCATTTTCCAAACTGCGCGTACTCTCACATTCTGAATTTTTTTTTTTTCCCCTTTTCGGAATTCTTTTTATTCACAGTTTTATGATTTTCACTATCTGATAGTCATTGGCAGTCTGAAAGGTCGAATTTTTTTCTCATTGACAATTTCGCACTTCAAGGGAGATTGGGAGACCTACTGAACTTGCAAAACTCGGGATTTTATTTTTCTCGAATTTTTTTTTTCTCTGCAAAAGTTCGAACTTTTCTTTTTGATTAGTGGCTCCCTATCTGGGCGATTTATTCCACCCACGTCTCCCCACTTATGTTGTTGCCCCCTCTGGTCTTATCTTCTCTATCCGTCTCCGGGTAACCCCTGCTGTGACATTGATAAGTTGTTACGTCAGCAGGCCACGTTGCAGACCACGTCAGCGGACCACGTCAGCAGGACCACGTCAGCAGGACACGTCAGCCGACAACAGTGCCACGTCAGCAGCAGGGAGTACCACGACAGCAGTCCTCCGGCCCGATCTATGTTCACACGCTTACAAACAACTGACATGGATCAGAAGCCCAGGGAAACAGTCGAGGCCTATCAGGTCCGGATGACGGCTTTGTTTACCGAAGCCAAGAAACGGGCGGATGAGGTAGCAGCCGCAGACAAGAAGAAGGAAGAGGATGCCGAGGAGGCACGTCTGTTGGCAATCGAACAGCAGCGCCAGCAAGACGAGGCAACAACAAAGGCTGCCGATGAAAAATGAATTCAACGACGCGAGAAGATATTCAGCGGAGAGCGAGCTTTGCTCACAATGGCAGCAGAGTGGCGGGCCAAAGCCGAGAATGGTAAGATAGAAGAGAGTGAAAGCAAGATCGCTCTACTCCTCTCCCGTTTCACGGATCTCCTAGCAACGTGCATTGCACAACAGGAGGACATCCATAGCCTTGACGACGCGTTGGCTCAACTCAACAGTCGCCTCCAGCAGCTGGAGCAAGGACCCGTCGCCGCCCCCTATGCTAGCTCCTCCAACACCTCCGATAGCCTCAATGCATTGGAGATCGACGTCGGAGCCCTTAAGGACGACACGCAGCTACAGCAAACCGCCACGCAACAATTGGAACAACGGATATGTGCTGCTGCCGTCAACCCAAGTTCAGCACCGCGTGAGACGACTCCAAGTTTCGATGATCAGGAGATCTTCTGCGATTCGACGAAGACGGACCCGATTTCGTGGTTCCGCAAGTTCGAGCTCAAGTTGCAGCTACACCACATCAGCGAGGACAAGCATCCGCGTACTTATACTCCCGGTCGGGGGGTGCGTGCCAAGCATGGTTGGACAATCGCTTGTCCAAGTATGGGGTGGTAGCTGCCGACTTGTACAGCAAGATCAGCTAGGATGATCTAAAGGCGGCGTGGCATAAGCGGTTCCAGGTAGAGCCGCGAGAGATCAAGGCAATGGACAAATTGATGACGTTCGAACAAGGCACGCTGTCGAGTGTTGACTTGATTGTCGAGTACCAACGCTTGACATCCGTCGTAGACATTCAAATGGGCTTCAAGGCCGTCAAACACTACTTCATCTCGAGGTCGTGTCGGGCGTTGGGCAACGCCTTGACTCACGTTGAGGACACCCTGACGACAACAGCGGAGCTCTTCGACAAGGCTGTGCAGATTATTGTCACGAACAAGGAGGCCAAGAACCTCCACCGTTCGTCTGCGACAGGCCCGAGCAGAGATCAGCATCGGTCGAAAGTGGCCATGGTCGCGGCGGCAACGCCAAACGACCAATCTAGCGAGGCTGTGTCTGCCAATAAGGGGACAGACTCGCAGCCGTCTGGGATGGTGGCCACCCCGACAAAGGCCGAGGACGCGGCAAGACGAAGACAAACACCGCATCTATCCCTGGGCCCGGTGCAGCAGCTCCAGCCCCATGGTCCCACTACGATCTCTCTGAACAATCGTACAAGGCACGCACGAGATTCCGCTATTGTCTATGGTGTAACAATGATCTCCACGACACAGTGGGCTGCCCGTCGAAAGGCAAAGGCAAATCGGGAAACTGAGCACCGTTGCGAGTGACTGGACGACACTCTCGACGCCTTCGGAAGCGGTCACTTCGCGGGTGACCGCCCTTCGTTCCGAGGCACATGCGGAAGTCGATAGTCGTCCTCTTCTATACTTTTACGAGGACTATGCTGCGCGGTGTCGGAGGGCGCGGTGTCCCAGCCCTCCTCTGTGTATTAGGTCCCTGTCTGATAACGGCCCCTTGTCCCAGTGTCGTGGCTGATGGGGGTCTATGGCTGTGTTTCAGAATTAAGTTCCCTGGTACCTAGGCTGTACCATGACGTGGACCAGCCCTGTTCGGCGTTTGCTCGGACAAAAGGGTGCGCCATAGGACTTTCCATTGGTCCACGCAGGCTCGGCGCCCTGCTATACAGCAGAGCACAACCGGCGTGTGGCCGTGGTAGCCGCCGGGCTCGCCCTGGGACGCGGAGGTGGAAAGACTGGTCCAGTCTTTTCAACTGCGCGCCGAGCATCCCTGTACAGAGTTATGGGTCAGGTATATGAGGGCAGGTTGCTGCCGAAAAGGAAAGAAGAGCTGAACAAAAAGGATAAAATGTAAGTAAAGATATAAAAAGAGAAAAAGAAAACGGGAAGCCTGATCAACATGTGAATCAGGGTTGTCGTTCTAGTATGGAATGATCTAGTGGCGGTTGTCTGCCGTATCGTCTGAGTTTTCCTTTTCTCTTGTTATTTTTCTTGCCATTAATTTTAACATTACTAACTTATCGAAATTCCCTTTTGTTAGGGTCCTGTCACTTCGTAGGGAAGGCCGTCGATTTAGGTTTCGGACTGCTACTACGGTCTCATGGTCTAGGCCTCACCGACCCCTCGCATACTACCTATATCGGACCTGCTTGTCCGAACTGCGTGGTAGGGCCCCAGTAGCGGTGTTAAGGGTTAAATACAGTGAGACATGTAAAAAGGGTTGAAGGTTAGGGTTTAGATTTGTTCGTGGACTCGCTCCACTATTCAAGCGAGGTTGCTTCGCGGAGGAAATTTGAAATGTCATCTTTCCTTTTCTGCGTTTATTATTATTATTATTATTATTATTATTATTATTATTATTATTATTATTATTATTATTTTGTTATTATTACCTTACCGGTTTTCAGGCGTGGCCCTCCTTTACCTTCTTTGTCACATCGCGGGAAAGCCAACGGTCCGAATTTGGAGCGGTGGCTCGAGTTGGCCGGCCCCACTTGTTTCGTCTGAGAATGTGCACCGACTGAGTGCCGCGCGGTCGGGCCTCAAAAGAAGGGCGACCCGCGGCCGCATTGGTAGGGAACCTATCACCCCGCGTGGAGGGTCATAAGCCCCCTCCTTGCCATTGGACACGGGTACCCGACGGGGATAGGCCGAGGCTGTACTAAAAAGGGGAAAAAGCGATTGTCGATCTCCCGTTATGGGACCACAGTGTCGAACCTGTTGCCATATCGCTAGGATCTGGGACTGTCAAGAGCGAGGCTAGTCCATGATCGACCGATTGAGTTTAGGCAAGTGTGTTAATCTCTGAAATTATTCGGTTTTAAATTATTGGTCATTTTAAAGACTGTAAAATTCTTGAAGTCGGGTAAGGTATGAAAAGGACTAATCTGAGTCCTTCGTCTGGAACGCAGGGGACAGGCCTATAAAAGGGAGAGGGAGTTGAGATATTGTCCGCGACCAGTCGCCTAGTGGTATACAGTCTGTACTGCGAGTTCCGGTGGGGAGTGGTCTGCTATTGGAAGTCGACGGTCTAGTGTTTTGCTGTCTATCAAGCGGGGGCTGGCTATCCTGAGTGGCTATGGCACTACACGGCTATAGGCCTGACTGTTGGCGGCACACGGTGCGCTGGGTTCCAATGTCGGGTGAAGGCCCTCAGATCACTACAGTCCTGAACTATGACGGGGGAAAGGTAGTCTGACTGAAGATCTGCATAGAAGGGGGGGGAGAGGAGGAGATGCGAGGTGATCAGAGGCTGCAGGCTGCCATTTCCGAAGTGCGCGACAGGGAAGAGCGGAGGTGCAGACGAGACGGGGTGACCGTGGGCTTGAGGGTGTCGGTCATCTATCACGAGAACGAGTCATCAACTGGGACCGAGACAAGGGAGGAACAACACAACGAGAGAGATTCAGGTGGGGAAAGCGTAATGAGTGAGGCGGACCGAGAGACGGATCTCAGGTCCTGGAACAGACCTGGGGAGATCCAGAAGCATCATCGAGCTGCAAACCGGGTAGAGGAGGGACGCGAGGCCGAGCAAGGGGAAAAGGCAGGTCTGAGAGAACACACACGCGCGAGAGTGGGACAGGACGGAACTCGAAACAGAGAGAAAACGTACAGTGGTACGGACATGCAGGGAGCTGGTCTGACACGTGGCGCGGCCTGAGGGGGGACAAGAGAGACACATGGGGCAGTGTCCGAAGGGGGTCAACACGTGCTATTCTGAGAGACAAGTAGGGAGAGTTACACAAGCACATGCACAGCAGGTGACGTGTCCTGTAAGAAGGCGGTCAGCGAGAGGTGTGAGAGAGACGGTGGGCAGTACACCCGACACTTGCGTGGCAGCCTGATAGAGCGTGATGAGAGGGTCAACGGAAAGGAGGGGGACTAGAGCTGAGCGCACGCGAAGGGAGATGCTAACGTCAATCGGACTGCGAAACATGACAAGCTACGGAGAGTAGACATGTGGGCGAGTCAGCGTGAGCGAGCGCGGTGATTGAGTTGAAAGGTAGTTATGTGCGCGCACAGGCTGCACGTAACAGAGCCAGAGGCCGTGTGAGAAGATGGTGAGGTCATCGCTGCCAACTGACAATGYTGTATTGCCATGAAGGATGAGAGGAGCCTTCTGCTTGTCACCGCCAGTCTCCTGCTGTTCAAAGAAGACAAGGGCACCGCGCGCAATCTGCAAAGGTAAAACATGGCCGGCATAACGGTGCGCTGATCACCGCCCGCATGCTGAACAGAGAAGGGAGACATGTGAGAGGATGTGCTCTCACGTGAGTGCATGACGCGCGTGAGTAAAGAGAGATGGTTCGCATGAGAAAGTTTGCGCGCGAGTTCACTGCTGACGTCAACACCTTGTCGCAACATGAATATTGATTCAACTTCAATGTGACACCCATCTGCTCTTTGCTTCTTGAAGTTCGAAAAGTTGAGAGGGAACGTACAGGCTGCTTACCGTTACGAATGGGGCCATGTCAAGTTTTGTTATGAAGGATGATAGTGATGAGTATTGGTTGTTGGTTAGTAAGCTCAACGGTCAATGCAGGCCTAACGAGATCTGACATCTGATAGACTGAAGATGTGAGGTCAAGCTTTACACGCGAAGACCAGTCATTTTTGACGGGAGTAGTGGCTGCGAGACCGAAAGGACTAAACTGACAACTAAGTATACTTGGGTACCGAAAGGTCACGCCGCTTAAGGGAGTGGTTGATAACGATCAAAATCGAAAGAACTTTAATAAGACTCTGGATGTTGCGTTCCCACGTAATCCTGACAAGGTCGTTTGGTAGGGTGAGTGGGTAGTGTCTTGGAAGGGCCAAATAACTTTGCACAGCAAGGGGGCTAGTTTTACTGTTGGCCCTGAACTCTTCTGAAGTTTTTGCTCTTAATAAAGGTATTTTCTGTTTTTTTGGCCAGTCACTCGACGCTGCCGAAGGACTCTTGTGGTCTAGCTTTGATTAATGAACAAGAGAAAGCTAGTGCTGAGGAAAGTCGCTTACCTGCTGGCTAAATATTTACTCGACGGGGATTAGTGATCTGCACTTTAATTTTAGTTGGCTCAAGTGTATAATGGGTAACGGGTAAGCTACCGGGAATCAGAGTGCATTTGTGGGTTGAGAAAAGTACACACAGTTCACATTATGCGATACTCAGAGGAACGTTCAACTGGGTTCTGGTATGCCAACTCACTTGTGGGTTGGATTGCAGAACCTAATTACGCACAAGACAAAATCCCATAAGATGTTGTGATGTGTTGTGATGTTTTAGGCAGAACCGGGTCTTAATTGTTAAATTTTCTTTTCTTTTGAGGGTGCGAGAGCAGAAGGCTCTATGTCTGAGGAGTGAGTTTGGTGAGTAATTATGCGTTTTGTTGTGTTTCCCTGAGCTATGGTACTCGAGGGCAGACTGAGCGGGGCCTATATTTTCTTTGAGATCCTTTGAGTGAGTTATTTGGGATGGTCTCGAAACTAGTTCAGCACTAGGCGAGATTCAGATATGAGCTTCACACGTATCAATAACAAAAGTATTGTGTGACGCATGAGTGGAGATCGTAGTTGCGCTATTCGAGTGAAGGGGACTTCTGTTGACGTTGCCCCACACTCTGTGCATAATGAACCGTGTGGTGTCGTCTGAGCCTATCGCAAGAGTGTCCATCTTTAACAAAGGCCGGATCAGGGGGTGAACACGCTCTGATTGAATTCGTGATTCGCCTCTAGGGGGGGGTGGATCTGTCTGTGCAATCGTACGTGAGGGACAGGGTGGTCCTCCGTCAATAGCACCCCAAGCCTTGCTATCTGAGGGATCAGGACCATCCGTGCTGGGTTTATATCCCGAAGTTGAGGAGCTAAGTTGAGAGCTGTTCGCAGAGGGAACTCTCGTAGCCTTGCGTCTATACCCAGTGGACTAATGGTAACCCTAGTTTTGAAAAACTTTGACTCGTACGAACCAGACTCAGACAAACTGCAAAACAGGCCTAGGCAACCCAGTGTGGGCTCAGACAATTCAGTATAAGTACAGACAAACCCTGTGCACAGTCAGAGAACTTGGTATACACGTACCTGCCTGGTAACTCTGTGATATTGATCGTGAAGAGGTCATGAAGAAGAACGAAATTCTGGTGGTGAAAGGTAGATCGGATAGGGATAAGAGAGAAGGCTGGGAGGAAGAGGCGAGTAGGGATATGGAAAGACTTAGACTAACTCAAAGAGAGTTTGCGGTTGAAACAACGGGAGGGAGAAAGTACATCGAATACGTGATCTACTTCTACGGGCCCGATGGTAAATTGCATAGTACTGCTTCTTCGCTATAAAGCGTGGAGCAGGCCAAGGCAAAACTCGCGTGAGCCCAACAGAGTTCAGATCACCATTTCCAGGACTCTACTTGTGTCCAAACAGTGGCAGTTTGTAGCCTCCTCCGTGGCATGAGGATGCTGGTGTCAACAATCCGAATATTCAGTACATATTCAGACAGCCAGAACTGGGACTAGGTCAGGATTAGCGTTCAGAGCGGCAACCGGAAATGGTTGTCAGAGAACGGGTTTTCTGAGGCGACTTTTGAGAACGGTGTCTAGGACAAGTATTCGAAAGGCATCCGGACGGTGCTCAGAACCATACTCAGAACCATACCCGGAATCATACCCAGAGCCATACTCCGAACCATACTCGGATTCGAACTCAGAACTGTACTCAAGACTTTGCTCATAACAGTACTCGGAGCGGTACTTAGTCACTATTCGGTCCTTATTTGATCGATGTTCCGCAACCAGTCAGTGGTCAGAAAAGGCACTTCCGAGTGGCAATTTTAACAGCAGCAGTCAGTCGGTAACCAAGTGGTGGTCAGACAGCGATTGGACCAACAACCAGAACAACAAGCAGATTAGGGGTCAAAGCCGCATCCACAAACTGTAACTAAAAGAAAAAAAAAAAAGGAGAAAGGGGGCGAAGGTAGCCCTCAAGGTAGCACTTCGGAGAAATAGTATTCAGAACTGACTTTTAGAACGTTTCCAGTGCAGCACCTGGGACTGTACTCAAAACTGTGTTCAGATTGGGACAGTTCTTAACAAATAGTTCAGCCACTATTTTAATCCATAGTTGTTTAACAAATGGTCAACTTGATCTGACTCGGGCATTCATTGGCAGGCTATGGCTAACTCGACCTTTAACATCTTGCCCTTTATCAGCAAACTTCAACARCACTCAGTTTACACAGTCAGCAGTCAAACGACAATGTTCAGTTTTCAGTCAGCGAACAATCAACATTTAACCAACCTTTGATCAACAATTTTTGCGACAGTCATTTCTTAACCAGCACTTATAGAAGGTGTTCAGATCAGAACTCAGACTCAGTACTCTGAACGGTATTCAGATCCAGATTCGGACTCTGTACTCTGGACAGAACTGTACTCRGTACTGTACTCGGGGCAGTACTCAGAACTGTACTCGGAGCTGTACTCAGAGCGGTTCTCAGGACAGTACTTGGAACCTTCAGAGTGGTACTTAGGATGGTGCTCATAACTGTGGATTCGGTTACTACTCAACTTGTGTTTAATCAGCAAACAGCCAACTCAAACGGCAACGAGCGTTCTTTAGCAAGCAATCAGTTTCCAGAAGAGCAACCAATCAGTTTTCAGAACAGCAACCAGTCAGTAGTTGGAAACAACCCTTCAGAGCAGTAATCTCAGTAGCAGCAGTCAACTGGTAACCAAACAGCGAGCGAACGACAACAGAGAACAGCATCCAAAACGGCAGCCGGAGTACAGCAACCATGAAAAGCAACAAGAAACGACAATCTGAAACAACTATTCAAAACAACAACCTGCCCAATAGCCTCTTCATACTTAGATCATCCAAGAGTCACCCGCCTCGAGTTGGGTGAGCTGATGTAGTGAGAATTCGGCAAGAATATGGACAACAGCAACACAATTAGAGTCTCCTGCTTGCTGTTTCAGAGCACTGGAGAGACCTGGAGGGAGAGTGCAGTTGAGGAGTATAACCAGCAAACTACTATGATGATGGAACACGCACTGGCCCTCGCGATAAATCATACAAAAATCGAGTACACATACTATTTGCACGACAAAAATGGGAAACTATGTGTCACCATAACTTCTGTGGGTACTATTGAGGAGGCAAGGAGGATTGTTGGCAGCCACCAGTGAGTGTTTTGTCTCTGAACAAGAACAACTCGCTTATCCGGACATTCAACAATCAATTCAGCAACCAGTTTAGTAATCAGATCGGCGATCAAGTCATAGAAAGTCAGCAAACAGCAGACACCTCATCCATGAGTGCGGTCCAATCTTTCCTGGTCAGCGAGTCAGTGCTGATCAATCTCAACCAGTTTTCACGTAAGGAGGCCATGCGTTACCAGTATGTCAATGCCATCGGCTTCAGACAGGGAGACCTGCCAATCTTTGTTGTCCACACCAGCTTTGCAGACGGTACTATTCATGACTTGAGGCCATACTTGAAGAAGGGGAAGGAGGCTCATGATCATTTTGACGCCGTTTGGATCTCCGCCACAAGGTATCTCAAGCAGAGGGAGAGGGAACTCGATGAGAGTGGCACTACGCTGATCCGCAGCTTCGGGCCAAAGCTTTACACTGGCTATCCCAAGCCTCCGGTTCCT
>BFEA01000006.1:4687359-4698236 GCA_003427395.1 Chara braunii | reverse complement strand
GTGAATGATTCTGTCACAGTTCTCAAAATCAGATTGGCATAATTTTATGCATGCATAGCACACCCCTTAATTTTATGGTTATTATTTGCATAATTCTCTGTTGTTCCGAATCAAAATAAAAGATTCCTAAGACCGGGGACCGACGAAGACCGCAATTGAAGGGTCTCGCTCGAAGCCAGACGCACACAACTGGAAGGGATTTGCATTATTTAATTTATTTTATTTATTGCAAGCACATCTAAAATCCTATGTGACAACCTGTTGGCTTTCTTGGTCGCCTGAAGTGGCCTGACTAAGAAAAAATGCGACAAAAATGGCGCCGTTGCCGGGGACATGAAAAGATTTTCGTGTCCGGAACGAGACTGGGTCATCATCATCTTTGAGCTTTGATTAAGACGTGAGAACTGTTGACAATTTTGTGAGCTTCATGTTAATTTTATTATTCTCACTTGAGACCCGATTCTCTTGAGAATCACGGTAGCTAACTGTGTCTCATTCTTTCCCTGTGTGAGGTACCACACTGGACCGAAGAAATGAGATTGGTATTATTGGAGAGAATCAGGCTTGAATTCAGGTATGCCTCATGAGCCTATGATATCCCTTGAACACTGAGAAGGGGAAAGAAGAATCAAGAGCCTGAGGAATTCATCAAGTTGCTAACTTCTAATGCACTGAGAGAACTTTCAAAAGTAACTACCAAAGGAATATTCCCCTATCAGTATGAGCATTGTTGGGTCTATCGTTCTGGCGATTCGGTCATCAACGCAGTGCTGGCTCGCTTCTTGGAGGGAGATATTTATGATATCCGTCTCTATGTCAAGAAGGGAGACTGTGATGACGGTGAGACCTTCAACTGGTTATGGGAAATTGCAATCCAGTTTCTTTATGATGAGAAGGCATAATTAATTAAGCAGAAGAAGAAAGTGGAATGGGGTATAATGCCAGTTACATACAAGACTGTTCCAATCCCTCCTATACCTAACAGCTATTGTGATGGGACTAATTGGCTGTCGATAATCAACATGGTATTGACAAGAGATAAAAGAAACGGTGGTCATGAGAGCTGAAGAGATTTCAGCAGAAGTAATCAGACAAAGAAGGTCAAATCTTGGCAGAGGTTCGGGTCCAAGTCAAGAGAAGATTGAATGTCTCCTAAGGTCGCTGAATACTCCGAGCAAGAGAGAGGCATTTCCATATGAAGTTGTCAGGTATGAGATGGTCGAGAGCGGTTGGGAGCAGGAACGATTATATGTACTGACATTCTATTTCACTGACCTGGATGTGTATGACGTAAGAATTTATGTTCCAAAGGAAAGAAGTGTTGCTGCAGTGTATGGGAGATGCTGGGGATTTGTTGAAGAGGTAGTACTGAGAGAGAAAGAGAGACTTGAGAGAGAGAACAAATGCTTCACTGGGTCGACTCGATTTACTGTCTTTGATGGATTTTCAGTCCCTCCCTTACCTGATATCAATCTATCTAAAAATAATTGGTATGCCATGATAAAGTTTGCATGGAAAGTGAAGAGAGCCCAAGAAGAATACTCTCAGTAGCCAGGATAACTACTGTGAGGGGTAAACTCTATGAGGTGATAGGGTGTGATAATCCTTTTGTGATCCTGAGGTATGAGACTTGTGAGAGAGGACCCATAATATTTCACATTCCAGTGGTCAAATTCTTGAGTACTGGCAGCCTGGACGTACGGATTTATGTACCAGCAGGCTTACAAAAGGAAGATGACTACTTGAAGTGTCAGACAGGTGCTTATATTAGTTTCATAAGAACCAAAGAGTGGCTTGAAAAGTTAAAAAGAAAGGTAACTTGGGGGAAAAAAGTAAGACAATTCGAGAGGCTCCTTGAGTTCTCAATTGCTAAGGGATTTGAAGGCAGGAGGGATTGGATGCCTCTGTTGGAAGCCATTGTTGAGATTGGTAGAGCAAGAGAAAAAGACTCCACTGTGATGATAAAATCCCTACTTTTGAGTACCTTTGAATACAGATTCGAGATCCCTGATTATGTCCAACCTGAGATCTACCTTTCAGATGTTGCTTATGATGATTAGCAATGCCCAGTTTGATTGAACAACTGACACTAGAAGTTGTGTTGGAAGGTAGAGTAGCCAAGGTAGAGGGGACTCTTCGGATCTCTGATAGAAATCTTTCTACCCTGGATGAGCTTGAGTTTTTACAGCCTTTCTTAGATCGCATGAGAGATTCTACTTTGAGAATTATCATTCATCAGACTGAGATAACTTATCTGTTAAAGCTACTGAGAGAGTATCATATCACACTTTTTAAGAACGGGTCTCTCTCGCAAGAAGAATCAACAGTGGGCTGTAAGCGATGCAATTTGAATATGAGATTATAGACCTGACTCGATATTTTATGATTCGGGGTACTATAAAGGGGTATGACAGAAGACTGAGTAGAGATGATGAGAGAGAGTTGATTGAAGATTACATTGGAAGGCTGAGAAGGATTGCACTGCCCTTGATTACTACCCAATCAGTTATTGCTTATACCCTGTATGTACAGAACTCGCAGGGGATATAGCAGACAAGAGAAGAAAGAAACGAGCCTGTATCCCTTGCGAGAAGAGTGAGAGACTGAGGGGCAAGGAAGGAGAGGACAAGAGTGACAGAGGGAGAGAAAAGGATATCTGGAAAAAGTCTATGGTCAAGATGGCAGGGCGAGCAAGACCGAGTACATCAGCAGGGACCAATGAAGAGGCCTTGGTTGAAGTTATACGGGAGTTGGTTGAGAGAGTTGATACAATCAAAGGAGGGTCAGATATTGCAAGAGCAAAGAAGCCAGATGAAAGAATTCCCTGTTTTAGAGGACCCCAGGTTAACGACTTCTTGGACGAGTATAAATTATTTGGACTCAGTTATGGCAGAACAGATAAGCAACGACTTAAGCACCTTCTATCTTACTGTGATACTGACTCAAGACTGGTCGTTCAGGAACTAATGGAAGGTGCCACTACATGGGAAGAGGTTAAAGAGAGACTAAAAAAGGAATTTGGGATTCAGTTCCCTACAACTAAGGACTTGCTTAACATCAGAAGAGCTAAGTATGACACTTTCAATGTTTTTCTTCAGACCTTCTTCCAAACAGCAAGAAGAATTTCGTACTTGGATGAGGCCTAGAGGTGCCATATATTTTTGACAAATTTTACTGATACTGAGAGGCAGGCGATTCTTAATCAGGCTCAGCAATATCCTCTCAGATGGGATGAAATGGTTGCAATCATTAGAACTCTACCTACCGTCTCTCATAAAAAATGGTCACTGGATCAGATCAGCACTTTGGCCAAGGATTGGGAGACTGAGAATGGAATGAATAGAGGAAGCAATCTGACAGCTGAGAATATTCTTCAAAAAGTGATGGCTAACTTTATGCATGCAAGGCCTGCAACGCATGCTGTGGATGACAGGGGAAAGAAAAAGGTTGAAAGTGAGGAAGATGACGACGATGATGATGACAACAAAAATTATGGTAAAAAGGGGGATTCGTCCAGAACCAAAAGGAATGGGAAGAATGATGATGGAGGAAACAGAGAGAAAATAAAATATGATGAGCGTCCTAAGAGGAGTTTTACTTGCTACTATTGTGGCGAAGGGGGACATACTACCACTTATTGCAAGCCTCTTGAGGAGGATGTAAGGAGTGGGGTGACAAAGAAAGATGTAATGGGTCATGTCTGTGATAGCTCATGGAATAAGTTGGACCCGAGACATCCAGGAGGTATGAGGCTTCTTGCTCTTAAGCATGATGAAAAGATGAAGATTAAGAAGAAGAGAAAGGCCAATGTGAATGTTCATTTCCTCATTGGAGACTTGCCTAATGAGCTAGTACAAACGGCAAGTGACCCTTACATCACGATTGAGCTGCCTCTGCAGTCCTTATCACTGACAGAGTGTGAGTCTAGCGAGGCATCAACAAGTGGGTCTTCATTGGGAGGGAACCCTACTTTTTGGAATCCTTCTGGATGAGTAGAGTCCTCGTCCAATAAAATGGCTCATCTCCTGGCTAACATGATGTCATTCCATCGTGATCTTCCCCCAGAACTTATCATGGAACCTAGTGTCAGGGTTGGTGAAGTAAGGACCCACCAAACCCGTATGACACCTCAAATGATAGAGGAAAAGAAAAGAATGAAGGTTGAGGAGTCACTTATTAACATCGTTGATGACCCTGAACAGGAATGCTCACAAGAAAAGAATGAACAAGGGAGAAAGAGAAAATTCATTCTCAAGAGTGATTTGGATGATGGGACGGTGATTTCTGATGTAATTGCTAAAATGCTGGAAGAAACGAAAGTGACATTGTCTTTCAAGGAAGCAATGACACTGGCACCTAAACTGAGAGAAGAGTTGGAGAAGTTAATTGAGAAGAAGAGATTGAAAGTCAATTATTTGGGGTCAGTGTTTCCCAACCAAGTGAATAGATCACTACCAGGTTGCAAGATGAGATTTGCAACCATGGGTTGTGGGCACCTTACAATTCGCATTAATCAAGTGAAGATTCTAGCCCTAGTAGATTCTGGGGCAGAGATCATACTTCTTTCACGAAGAACGATGGAAGCATGTAATTTATCTATTGATAGACCTGCACAAAATGTACTGAGTAATATTGCAGGAGAGTTGTTCGTGGCTGGATTTATTGATAATTTGCCTATCAGGGTTGGGACAATGACTGTGGAGTTACTGGGTTTTCTGGTGCCGGATCTGGATAATGACTGTATCTTGGGAACTTCATTCTTGCATAGGATGGAGGCAGTCCAATTTTTCAGTCATGAGGGGTCATCTTGGATCAGTCTCCAGGATCCCGAGAATGCTCAAGAACAGACCTTAATGGTCAGTACGAAAAATGACTTCAAGCATCAACTGTCTGCTAATTCGATCAGGAGGGAAGAATCTGTTGAAAGGATTAGGAAACTAAAGGAGGAAGGAAAACGAGAAGCAAAAGAAGAGATTTCAGTGGGAATCAATCAAGTTTCGAAAATGATAAAAGCCCTTGGTAAACTCAAGGATGAGGACGGGCAAATTGAAGCCTTCAAGAAAGCTGTAGAGACTACTAAGGGAGGAAAGATGGAATTGAGATTTGCATCGACTCACCCATTTTTAGGAAAATAGCCACTGGGTCAAAAAGAAAATATAAGCCCAAGGGGGTGAAGAAAAACCCAGTGGCAGTCCTAATAGAAAAAAATTATGATGAAGCCTTGGAAACGGAGAGGAAAATTATAAGAGCATTGAGGGAATCAACAAAATTGGAGAATAGAGTCTCCAAAGAGAGATTCGACACAATGAAGATAGACTCGGATCAATTTATCCTGCCTAAAGAGAAAGAATATATCTTCAGGATGTGTCAGGAATTCTCTGGTGCTTTCTCCTTTAATGATGAAGAGAGAGGGCGATTGGACGTGGACATGATCAAGATGGCCAAGATTTGGACAGTTGATCACGTTCCATGGAATGATAGACCAACCAAGTATGCCTTGAAGGAAGAAGCGGAAGTAGTAAAATACCTTGACAAGAAGATTGCGTCTAATGTTGCTGAACCTGCTGATGGACTGTATGCTAACCACTGGTTTTGTTTCTGGAAACCAGGGGGCGGACTAAGATGGATACAGAATCTTCAGAAGCTCAATTCTGTGACGGTACGTGATGCAGGTAGTCTTCCTAATGCTGATGTCCTTGCTGAATCTTTTGCTAGTCGATGTATTTATTATTTAGTTGACCTATATTATGGCTATGATCAGTTCCCTATTGATCCCACTAACCGGCCAACGACTGTCATGCACACGCCAATGGGGCTTGTTCAGATGTGTGTGGTACCTCAAGGCTGGACTAACGGAGTAGCAGTGGTTCAAAGGGATATGATCGAAATCATGCAGGATATTTCTCCCGAAATAACCAGCCCCTACATTGATGATAATTCTGTAAAAGGACCCTTGGTAAGAGATGAGACTTTGGTCGCAGGGGGAGTCAGAAAGTTTGTCTGGGAACATGCTGAAGGAGTAAAGATGGTTCTAGAGAGACTTCAGAAGTATAATCTGACTGCCAGTGGGCCAAAGTCCTTTCTCTTCCAACCAGAAGTAATAATCTTGGGCTTCATATGCTTCTCCAAGGGTAGGAGTCCGGATCCCAAGAAGATGGACAAGATCTTGAACTGGCCTCTGCCTCTCAAAAGAGTGACAGACGACAGGAGCTTCTTGGGAGTCTGTCGATTCTGGAGGATTTTTATTCCTCATTTTGTTGCCCTTGCAGAGCCCCTGAGGGAAATGGTAAGGCAAGGTGCTAATTTGGCGTGGAATGATAAAAGACAAGCCGCAGCAGACACATTGCAAGAAAAACTAAGAGATGGTGGTGTAGTGCTGGGAGTATCATATTATGATGAGGAGGAGACAAGACCTTTCATCATTGAGGCTGATGGAGGACCTGTTGCTCTGGGTGGAGTGCTTATTCAGAAAGATGAAAATGGGAGAGAGAGGTCTCTGAGATTTGAGAGCAGAACTCTCAATTCTACAGAAAAGAGGCTACACCCAATTCAGGAAAGAGCTACTGTTAATCATCCATAGCCTCAGGTGCTTCAGGCACTATGTTTTAGGAAGGAGATTCATCCTGAGGACTGATGCATCTGCTGTGATAGGTGCCATTAAAAAGCACCAACAGGTATATCCAACAGTCAACAGATGGATCGCTTTCATCTGGACATGTTTTAAGCTGGAAAAGATTGAGAAAAATCTGCTTAAGGCACTATGTTTTAAGCTGGAAAAGATCCCCACTGAGAAAAACAGAGCGGATGGCTTAAGCCAGATTGAGTGGCGAGAAGAAGAAGAAGATGTGAATGGAACAATTGAAGAATCTGCTTATGCTGATAATTTCCTTAATGAAAAAGATGATGAGGATTATGAGGCACCATGCTCCTACAAGTGGAGTCTGTGGCCAGAAGAGAGAAAGACAGTTGGGGAGAAATCCCAAGTGCATACGTTTATGAGTCGATTTTAGGGAAAGAAGAAGAAGATGAACCAAACGATTGGTATGCTAGAGTTAATGCAGCAGCAGTGGCTGCACATGAGATTGGGGAAAGTTCAGGTTCAAAGGAGGATGAAGAAAGTGAGAAGAAGGAAGAAGAGATGTTTTTCTTCTTTGAAGAGTATGATGAGAATTATAAAGAGGCAGAAAGATGGAAAAGGAGCAACTAGAAGAATATTACTGTAAGAATTCCAGGAAGAAATTAAGACTAAAGAGAGGACATCTCTTTGTGGATGGTAAGGGAGGCCTAACTCCACTGAGAGTGGTCTGTGGTAAAGAGAGGCAGTTACAGATAATTGCTGCCCTGCATGAGGGGGTTACTGGTGACCACAGGGCTGCTCAGGCAACCTACTCCAAGACTGCCAAACTCTACTTCTGGACTGGCATGAGGGACATGATTTTCAGATATTGCAAATCATGTGTGTTATGTCAGAAGAGGTCTACCACAAGAATGATTGAACCCCTATTCCCTACAATCCTGGTAGAGCCAGGTAGTAGAGTGCATTTGGATCTCATTTCTATGCCACCAGGCAAGGGTGGGATGGGATACATACTAAACATGAGAGATAATTTCTCTGGATACGTTGAGCAAAAGCTCTGAAAAGGAAGACAGCCGAGCAAGTGGCTGATTGGATAGAGGAAGTCTATCTCAGGTAATCTTTTATCAGAGAATTCGTCTCAGACAGAGAATCAGAATTCAGAAATGAGGTTGTCAGAAGAATTACACTCAGATTGGGAGTCAGAATTCGGTATGTGACTACTTATCATCCTCAAGCGAACGCACCTGTTGAAAGGGGCCACAAAACTCTGAAAGATTCATTGGCCAAGTGGTGTGAAGGGAATCTCAGCAACTGGCCAAAGGTGTTAAGAGCTGCTGTATATGCTGATAATATCACAGTCAAGAGAATTACTGGTTATGCGCCTTTTACTCTGTGGTACGACCGATATGCTACATTGCCTATTGAGAGTATTGTCAAGACATGGTCAAGTCAAGAAAGTGACAGGGATTATTCTATTTCAGAACTCCTTCAGATCAGAGTGAGGCAGATATCTGAAGTTGATCAGGTAGTGATGGATGCAGCGGAGAGAATGGCATCCAGCAGACTATCGGATAAAGAAAGATGGAACAAGAAAAGATATATAAGAAAAGAGAAATTGAAGATTGAAGATGTTGTCCTTCTGTTTGACAGTTCCCTTGAGACGCAATGGACTAAAAGGTTGGAGCCCAGATGGCTTGGTCCCTACAGAATCACAGGGGAAGCAGAGGGCAAAGTTTATGAGATTTCAGAGATGGATGGATCCAGGGTTCATGACATGGTATCAGGGTCGAGACTTCGTAAGTTCATCTTTAGAGACCCTGACTTGATCACTCTGGTGGGGTCAGCAGGTCCCCGACGCGAGTGTCATATTCCGTAGTCCGACTGAGGCTAAGGCTCCGGGGGCCTGGCCCGTGAGGTCGGAAGGGGTCAGCTGGAACCCTACCGCAGTAAGAGGATGCAATCCAGTAAGGTTAGCCAGAGCCTTGAGTTGTAGTTAGACCGGGTCCTACACTCGAAAATTTGGGTGGGGTAGTTAGAACCCCAGGCCAGACGTTGGTGGGTGAGCCAGTCCCCGGCCGCCGAGGTCAAATCCGGATCGTGGACAATATGACTTACGGGACGTCTACTGTCATAGGGTGAGTAGACCCGCTATAATCTCGGTGTCCTGGGGAGAGTGCCAAAGGGCTGCCATACTCGAGTAGTGGGTATGGTGGGTCCTGACCTGGAGGCAGGTCAAAGGGGTTGTCAAGACAAGTGGTCTGACTAGTCCTGGCCTGGGGCGGGCCGAATGAGGGATGTCAGACCGACGGGACGTCTGTCACCCCTAGCCAGTGGGAGGCTAAAACCAAGGCAATCAACTGATTCTGGGCGTGAAGGACTGTTGTGGAACATTTACTATTTTATTATTTTATCGTTTTATTATTTATTCGTGGGATTTTATTTTATTATGCTGATCGCATGATTGCTGTTTATCAGGAGATCTACATGTTGGGGACGCAATTATTGTCTGTGGGACTCGCTGATTTTGCAGGTATATAAATATTTATTTGAAGTTCCCAGACCAGGGAAAATAAAAAAAGGGGTTTGGTATCCCCTCCATTTTATCTGAGAAGTTGAGGAGACGCCTCACTCAGACCAGAGAAAAAAAACAAGGGTTTGGTATCCCCATTAGGTGCTCGAGAGGCTGAGAAGGCGTTTCTCTCAAACAGAAATGGGTTTGGTATGCCCTATTTCCAGCATGGTAGACAGAGTGAGTACCCTCGTTACTGGGGTCATCCCTGGCATAGATGCCTGATCAAGAGCTAAGGTAACCTCCATGTGAAACACCAACAGTTAAACAAGTCAAACAAGCAGACAAAATCCTCCTTAAAATTTTTATTTGGTGGCCGACAAGCGGCCTGGTTCACAAGGAACCTGCACTCCTGGCCTTAAGGAAGCCAAACTCTCAGGCCTGGGACACTATGGAGTGGACAGTGAACTGACAATTTTGTAAGTCGAAATCGGACTCAAAAAGTTGTAAAGAAATCGTGCTTATATAAGACATAAAAGACAGCCATGAGCTCGAGTTGGAAGAGGAAGAAGAAGGAAGATGTTGAGGAGAACGCAGTGACTGGGATGATGAGGTGATGTGACGGCGCAACGGACAGAAGGAGGTGGAGCTGGCACTATGGCCTTGCTTACTACTGGAGTGGAAGGAGGCCTAGGGATATAAGGGGGAGAAGAAACACTGGGTGTATTATAGCGCGCATCAAATTTTTTTTCGGAGGTATTCCATCCTGTCTGGGGATGGAGTTTTCTCGTACCACCCTGATGATGGCTAACGTGGAGGAAGATAGGTGAGCGCTGAGAGAGAGGGAGCGAGTGCTGAATGGAAAACCAGGAAACTGACTGCGCTGAGACAGTATTGGATTCTACCGTAAGTCACGAGTAGGAGTGAATGAAAATGCGGCTTACTCACAGTGGTTTTATATCGGAAGCGTAATCCATTTCGGCCCAGCGGGGACGCTGGGTGGGGGCTTGGTATTATGTCGGAGGGCGCGGTGTTCCGGCCCTCCTCTGTGTATTAGGTCCCTCTTTGATAACGGCCCCTTGTCCCAGTGTCGTGGCTGATGAGGGTCTATGGGTGTGTTTCAGAAGTAAGTTCCCTGGTACCTAGGTTGTACCATGACGTGGACCAGCCCTGTTCGGCGTTTGCCCCGACAAAAGGGTGCGCCACAGGACTTTCCATTGGTCCACGCAGGCTCGGCTCTCTGCTGTACAGCAGAGCACAACCGGCCTGTGGCCGTGGTAGCCGCCGGGTTCGCCCTGGGACGCGGAGGTGGAAAGACTGGTCCAATCTTTTCAACTGCGCGCCGAGCATCCCTATACAGAGTTATGGGTCAGGTACATGAGGGCAGGTTGCTGCCGAAAAGGAAAGAAGAACTGAACAGAAAGGATAAAATGTAAGTAAAGATATAAAAAGAGAAAAAGAAAACGGGAAGCCTGATCAACACGTGAATCAGGGCTGTCGTTCTAGTCTGGAATGATCTAGTGGCGGTTGTCTACCGTATCGTCTGAGTTTTTCTTCACGGGAAACCTATCAATCTTTGTTGTCCAGACCAGCTTTGCAGACGGTACTATTCATGACTTGAGGCCATACTTGAAGAAGGGGAAAGAGGCTCATGATCATTTTGGCGCCGTTTGGATCTCCGCCACAAGGTATCTCGAGCAGAGGGAGAGGGAACTCGATGAGAGTGGCACTACGCTGATCCGCAGCTTCGGGCCAAAGCTTTACACTGGCTATCCCAAGCCTCCGGTTCCT
>BFEA01000006.1:4673864-4686774 GCA_003427395.1 Chara braunii | reverse complement strand
GTGAATGATTCTGTCACAGTTCTCAAAATCAGATTGGCATAATTTTATGCATGCATAGCACACCCCTTAATTTTATGGTTATTATTTGCATAATTTTCTGTTGTTCCAAATCAAAATAAAAGATTCCTAAGACCGGGGACCGGCGAAGATCGCAATTGAAGGGTCTCGCTCGAAGCCAGATGCACACAACAGGAAGGGATTTGCATTATTTAATTTATTTTATTTATTGCAATCATATCCAAAATCCTACGTGACAGCCTGTTGGCTTTCTTGGTCGCCTGAAGTGGCCTGACTAAGAAAAAGTGCAACAACAGCTCGTTCCTACACTGGGTACTCATGCTCAAGGAAAAGACGTGTGTGCGGCATCTTCTCCGTCTGGCAGCGGCCACTTATCGTCTTCGAGTGGTTCTTCGCGGGATTCGGCGCGCGAGTTCAACAAAGGTCTTGAACCCGCTCACGTCGGAGGATTTCTTATGGCTTCCTCTCCCGACGACGGGCCGCTTGCCGGTACCGCAATGCGCAACATTATGTGCTCATCTTCACACGTATCTATCCTTATATGCACCACCAACTTCGTCGATGGATGGTGAAGCTGCGGTGGGGGACATCCTTGCGTATGTTACCAAGGTGGGCCATGGGTTTCGCAAGCAGCGGTACGATGACAACAACGCACCCCCCCTCTATGTCCGCATCCAAGTTGGGTGAGCGTCCTGCAGCGCTTTGTTGGATAGCAGCACGTCTCGCAATTTCATGAGCCAAGCCTTTATGCAAAGGGTTGGCGTTGGCGCACAAGTTCAGAGGAAGGTAAGCCCGACGGCGATAAAGCTGGTGGACGGAAGGACACAACAACTTATTGACCGTTACATCGAGGCCGTATCGATATGCATGCGAACCGGTGACGTTCGACATTTTGGATACAGACTTCGATATCATTTTGGGAATGCCTTGGCTTGCAAGTGCGGATCACACGGTCAACTTCTACCGGCGGACTCTTACTATTCGGGATGTCTTCGGCACCGAAGTGTCGTGTACTATTCCTCTTCCACACCCTTCGATCGGATGCCAACTGGTGACGGCCAAGTCGTTCCGGGCTACTTGTGCTTACGAGCAGCCCGACGAGATAGGCCTATGTTTCCTACGGACCATCGCGGTAGCCGAGTCTTCACCCACGGACTTGTCTTTGGACCCCCGTGTGGTGCGGTTGCTTGACGAGTTCGCCGACATCTTCGAGTCACTTACCGGTGTGGTGCCGGATCGGCCGCGCTCTCACGAGATCATTCTTGAGGCCGGTGTCATGCCGCCGAAAGGTTGCATTTACCGCATGAGCGAGGAGGAGCTTACGGTCCTGCGCGCGCAACTCGATGACTTGATGGACAAGGGTTGAATCCTCCCTAGTAGCTCCCATATGGAGTGCTAGTTCTCTTCATACGGAAGAAGAACAAGGATCTACGATTGTGCATTGACTTTGCAAGCGTTTTTGGTGGCCCGGCCTTCTCGGCAACGTCTCACGCCATTGCGAGTCATGTGAGGTTTGTCCGCGCTGCAAATCCCGTAACCATCGTCCGTACGGCGACTTGGGACCATTACCGGTCCCCTTGCGTCGAAGGGAAGCGATTACCATGAACATTACCGGGCCGTTCCCCGAGCACAAGACCGGTGTGGATGGGATTCTTATAGTAGTCGACCGACTCACCAAATTCGCCATGTTTTTGCCTTGTCGTTATCATGCCAAGGCACCAGAGTTGGCCGAGGTTCTTTACGCCGGTTGGATTCGAACCAAGGGTTACCCCAAGGAAATCGTATGCGACTGCGACACTCGGTTCATGTTCGATTTTTGTTTGGCGCTCATCAAATGATGGGGCTCATCTCTTAAGCCAAGTTCGGCTCGCCTACTTGATACACTTTGCGTACTTCACCCACAAACGAACACAAGATGCAAGGCAAGCCGGTATCTTCGGCTTCATGTCGCACCCGCGTCCAGGTTCCACCTTCAGATCGTCAGCTTCGCTCTCAACCCGGCTGGACTTCATAAGGAGGGGTGGGTGTTACATGCTGCGCCTGTAACAGGCTGCACGGGCCAGGGTCATTTTCAGGCCCGTGTCGGTTTCAGCCTGAAAGCCTGAAAACAAGGGCCTACAGGCCCTGTGTCGTTTCAGCCTAAAACAGGGCCCTCCAGGCCCTGAGTCCTTTCAGCCTGAAACGGAGGGCCATTTTCAGGCCCTCATAAGACCGGCTTGCCCTGAAACTTAGGCACCAGACCAGGGTTTTAGCACAGGCCATTTTGGGCCTGTTTTCAAGACAACCTTTGGTTGAGCTTCAACACCGGGGTCTGGCACGTTTTGGCATTGGCAAGAGCAGCCTCCTGGACTGGCCAGCGCTATATAGGATTGGGCCGCCCTGCAGGCTGCAAGTAGTTCATAGGGACTTCTCAGGCACTTCGTGTGCAATTCAGGAGGCAGGTGTAGTCTTCAGGATTCGGCAGCAGCACTCTGGAGAAGCGCTGCAGGAGTAGTAGCGTTAGCAGTAGTCTTCAGCGCTGGGCGCTAGTAGGAGTTAGAGTAATATTGGAGAGAGAAAGAGAGAGAGAGAGATTGGCGGAGGCAGGGGGACTTACCTACAACGCTATAGCTCCAGCTTCGTCTTTGAGGTACCTGCAGCACAGCGCCATCTTCACAAGTTAGTACCTGGCACATGGAAGAGAGAGAGAGTTCTTCTTCTTCTTCTTCTTCTCAGTCCACCATCTCCCTTTCACCCTCTCGCTACCTGACTTCTCTGCATCAGCAGACTACGAGAGAGCGGGATTGGTGACATTTGGATCCAGACTCGACATTGGGCTTTAGACATTTTGACGAGGGATTATTTGGGACTTGTAACGAAGACTTGGTGTTGACGACATTCCCATCTCGCCCCCCTCTTCTTCATCTGCTTCCCTCCTCTTCATCTGTGCATGATCTGGACCCGGCGCATTCTTCCTGTGTGTAGCGCCAGGCTCGTTCACACCGTGTGATGAGGATGATGTATGTTTGGTCTGCGTTGCGACATTTTTTTTTTTTTTTTTACAAAGCCTCGTGGCTCTGGCTCCTACCATTCTGGGGAGCAACAGTCCGGTTCCTTTCCCCCGACAAGTCAATACGGAATACATAAGAGACACGCGCACGCTTTCCCCCATTGGGAGGCCCGAGTAGAAGACATTGATTACTTACCAGAGGAAGGATATACCATCTCTCACCCCTGCCTAAGTTAGCCTATGCTAAATTTGCATACCAATCCGTTTGATCCCAATTTTGTTCCTCTTAGCTGTGACACTGTCGGGTAGGTGTGTTTTGTGAGACCTTTCTGGGACGCCTATAATCTTCTTTGCAGTCTCTCACCTCAAAATCCTATTTACTTTATTTCCTTGTAAACCCTTAACCCTAAACCCTAAACAAAGAATTGTAACCCAATCTCGGTAGTAAGATTATCTTGATTTTCTTTCCCATTTTATTTGTTCCCCCCCCCCCCCCCCCCGGTTTTATTCTTCACTAAACCCTTAAACCCTAAACCCTCTGCTTGTGTACCCATACTCCGACATACCTTTGAGTCAACCTTGCTCCAATATCTCTTGTTTCCAGGATCTGTTTCACAAACCAGGTCTCCTTGCGTGTTGTAGCAATCCTTGCTTTTTTATGTGATGTGTCAATCCTTCTGATTAGTCAGACTTGGCCAACCTTGCCTCCTTGCCATTTGGTAATCTTTCAATATCCAGACTCTTCGGGGTACCTGCTTGCTATGTCCTGTCTTCAGGGAGCGAATGTCTCGACTTTCGTCGTCTGCTTGGCTCTTCTCCTAGGAAGAACATACCCGCTTCTCCCAGAAATAACCTTTTTTTTTTTACTTCAAGGATTTTTTTTCGTACGTAAATATCGTCTTAAAACCCTAACGCCTAACCCCTCTCTTTGCAGTGCCCTAGCAGGCCGCTCCTCTAGTTCCATCTACCCTCCAAACTTGTCCTTCCTTTCCGAACCCCCAGTCATTGGCTCTAGAAGCAGAGATGGTGTCATACCCTGGGCCCCCAATCCCTCTTGAGTTCATGTCCTAGCTATGTTGTCCCCATACGTGTTTCCCTATCTGTCTTTGACTCCGCTGCCCCCCTGACTCTTGGTGCTCTGCTGCCCGTCTCTGAACTTTTTTATCTTTATCCCTTTACTCCTGGACCCCTACCGTGTTATCCTCGTCCGTCTGCTTTTTGAGGAGTAAATAGTCCACCCGTAGTTGTCCGTTGTGGGTAGCTCCCTTCTGATAATGAGTTGTGCCACTCTTTCCGTCCGGTCCTATCTTCTCGTGTTTCTGCAATCTTGTTGTTTATCAACCAATTGTTGTCATAACTTTGTCTCCCCCTCTTTTGCTGCTCCTCATCCTCTAACCATGTTTACTTGGTTTTCTGCCATCTGCAGTGAAACTCGGCCTGTACCATTGATTGGAATTCGTCCAAACCTTTCCTCCTTGGGTTGGGTCGCCCTTCAGTTGTTGTGCTGCTTCTCTCTTTCCATATGACCCGTAGCGTCACCTTCCTGATGAGACCAAACCATATCGTTTTTGCTTTTCGAGTCTTGATCCGGAATGTTAGTCCAGAGAAGCTGGATGGGTTTCTCGGGAATGGGGGATGGGAAGATTGAAATCCAAAGTGTCAAGTCTCTCGTCTGATAATCTGTCACTTCCTTAAGGCTGGAGGTAGTGGGGGGGTGTTAGGTCGGTGTGGGAGAGGGTCCAGGTGTGGTGGCATATGTCCAGCTCCGTAGCGGGCAAAACCATTGTGCACCAGAAGTGGGAGGGGCTGGTGATAGGGGTGTCCTTATAGTCAGCGTTTTTTCCTTTTTCTGTGGCAGAAGGGAACGAGCCCTTCTTTATTTGTGCTCTTTCCAGGAACCCTTTATGTCCCAGTTTTCGAGGAGGGTACTGGTTTTGCCCGTTTTCGCTATCCTGATCGTATTGAGACAGCTTGGCCCCGAAACTTTTGTCTTCTTTCTTTTTCTACTCCTCTAGGTCCATCGGTATGCTTTGCTCATTTTTTGCTGTTTGATTTTCATCATTCTGTTTCCACGAGTTTGAGAAGTGTAATGTCCTGTCAGTAACTTTTGCGATTAGCCCGTTCCTTGACCATCTCTCCTCAAATTCCTTCTGGATTATGTTTTTCTTGCTGTCTATATCTTCTTTGTCCTTCTTGTTCAAGGTTTTCTTCCATTTTATTCTTATTTCTGCTTCCATCAATTCTCTAGCTTCCTCCCATGATTCGTTTACCAATATCCTCTTCTTCCTTATTGTATCCAAGCATCTTGCTCTCCAGATGATCCATATTGTAGTTCTAGTATCTAGTCCTTATCGCTGTTAGTAGGAAGAATTTGTCTTTTCGGAACTCCGTTTCTATTATACTTGTCCACATTGACGAACACCTGTTCCATAATGTTTGTGTGGGTGGGCACTCTATTAAGCAGTGTGTGAGGGTTTCTGGTTAGCGTTGCGACATTGATTGAGCTAGTCATTGGTATTCGAGCATTCTGTTGCGCTGTCTTGCACTATGTGATAGAGGTCAGTCCCGGTCAGGTTAGGACTTATATCTAAGTCTTCCGCTGCGCTACAAAGCACCATTTTTGTATGTATCAGGATGTACACTGCTGGTTGAGATTCCACTAGCACTGCATTGTCCGTCCAGTCCTTTTTATCACATTGCGGATCCTTGGTTATATATGTACATCGCCCAACTGGGCATGTAACACCTAGCTACAACATGTCTGCTATGAAGAGCATCAGCCCGATGACGAATGAAGATTCCAAGTGAAACAACCTGCTCCTTCCCCACGAGATAAGCGCCTCATCACATCGCCACTTCTCCTTGACTTCCTCGACGGTCCCTCAGCCGAAGCATCTCTACCTTCCTCCTCCAGCTATGATGCCAGCAGACTGGTTGTCGTTGCTGCGTTCTGCCACCTGGGCCCTCAGATCCCACCTCGCCGCACCAGCGCCTTTCTTCGTTTTGGCCAGGCTCTCCTCCAGCCGGTGAGAGCTCGAGCAGCGCTGCCGCTGTCCAGCCGACCAGAATGTGTGAAGTGAAGGACCCTCACTTCCTTTTGTGCTGGCTGCAAGGCTAGTGGCCTGGCTGGACTGGCTGCGCCATGTCTCAGTTACTGCACCCAGGACCCTTCCAGAATGTGCCTGGGGCCCAACTATGACTGCCCTGGGCCTCAACATCTTCGCTGGGCCCCAACAATCTGCAACCAATTGAGGTACCGGTTGGTTGGAGATGTTGCGTGCAGCAACCAACCCACAGGGGCCCATGGCGCCCCTAAGGGCTATAAGTTGAACCTAGGCCCGCTCAAAAGTAAATCAGGTAAGATCTGGCTATTGAAAATGGCTGGATCTATGGTCTAGGATGAAACGAGGTCTATCTCGGACCACTCACCAAATTTGAGTGGGAAAGGGGAAAATTGGGTGGAGTGCCAAAAAGACCTCTAAACTTTATCAAGGCTGTCCCTTCATCATCCAGATCTAAGGGGCAGCATGGAGGCCCGAAAGTACACACTTTTGAGCAGCCTCATGCAGTCCGAGTTGAGGCCCACACCTCGAACTGCATGTACCTGGACCAGTTGAGCCGAGAGAGGCCTAGAGGCAAGGGGAGGCCTTGGGATGTGTCCCGGACCTCCCATAATCAGGTTGGGAGGCCCAAAGGCTGTCTCAAGAGAAGCGGACAATCTACTTAACAAAGGGAGGCTGCCAGCTGCACTCATACTTTCTCTTGGCACCCAAATGCTGCCCAAATGCCTACGGTTGAAACACTACACCTTCGGAGCCTAGTGAATGCTCAAGCTAGTGGGAGAGAGTGAGAGGTGAGGGAGAGTGGCGCTGGCCTTGGGGGGCGTGGGGCATGCCATACCCCTCAGGCTGTAGGAGAGAGAAGAAAGGCTAGAAGGAGCTCAACAGCCCCCCCCCTTCCACTTTCCACTAACCTTTTTAGTTGAAGAGTCTCCCTTGGCAGTCTTGATGCGGCCCAACCCTCTCAAGCCTTCTCCTAGACTCTCCTAGAGGAGGCTATGGCTTCCTAGGGTGCTCCGCAATCTGACGGTCACCTAGGGCTGCTCTAGAGCATGCAAAACTCCTTGCTCTACCCTCCTCTCCCTCATGTGCTCCACTCAACTTCCCTCACCTTCCTCAGGGCTTCGTCCTCCGAGGACCGCCCAAACTCGCCTCTTGGGCCTTCCTACTATGGCGGACCTACCCCTGTCCTGGGAGGAGGAAGGCCTGAGGAAGGTGAGTGGAAATGAGCGGAGCACACAAGGGAGGGAGGATAGAGACAGGAGTTTTGCATGCTCTAGAAGCCGCCAGATTTCAGAGCATCCTAGGAGGCCATAGCCTACATTAGGAGAGTCTAGGAGAAGGATTGAGCTCGCTACTTTACTCTTAAGCTCTGCTCTACTCTACTTTAGGAGAGTCTGGGAAAAGGATTGAGCTCTCTTGGGCCTTCCTAGCTATGGTGGACCTAACACTGTCCTGGGAGGAGGAAGGCCTAAGGAAGGTGAGTGGAAGTGAGTGGAGCACACAAGAGAGGGAGGGGGGAGACAGGAGTTTTGCATGCCCTAGAGGCCGCCACATTTCAGAGCATCCTAGGAGGCCATAGCCTCCTTTAGGAGAGTCTAGGAGAATGATTGAGCTCTCTACTTTACTCTAAGCTCTGCTCTACTCTTCTTTCTCTCTAATCTCTACTCTGTCTTCTTCTCTACTCTTTAACTCTACCGGGGTCCTTTACTCTTCTCTATTTTGCTCTACTCTACTCTGCTCTAGTGTACTCTATTGCACTCCACTTCAGTCTCTGCTCTGCTCTATTTTCTACTATGTTCTCTACTCCATTCTCTTCTCTACTGTACTTTACTCTATTTACTAGGCCGAACATTCAGAGGCCCCCGGGTCGTTCGGGTAGGGCATGTCCTTGAAGGGGTTTGCTTGAAGGGGTTTGGGCCTTGCCAAACCCCATTTCAGGGCCAAAGTTTTTTTTTTTTTTTTTGGTAGATAGGCCACATCCTGGCGTACCCACCTCTAAAATTTCACTATGATTTGCTGAGTAATTAAAAAAACGAAAATTCGTAGAAGATTGGGAGTGGATATAAAAGATGGAACCCCTCTCTCTCTCTGTCTCTCTCTCTCTCTCTCTCTCTCCCCTCCTGCTCTTCATCAATCCTTCTACTCCGGAGCTCTTGTTCTTGATATGTGTGTGTGTGTGTGTGTGTGAGAGAGAGAGAGAGAGAGAGAGAGAGAGAGAGAGAGAGAGAGAGAGAGAGAGAGAGAGAGAGAGAGAGAGAGACTTTGTGACTTTCGGGCTGTGCCCGTTTCCGTGACATTGCGACTTGGATATTATATGAGCAACGACATTGGGGATACNGAGAGAGAGAGAGAGAGACTTTGTGACTTTCGGGCTGTGCCCGTTTCCGTGACATTGCGACTTGGATATTATATGAGCAACGACATTGGGGATACATTGGAGACTGGGTTCATCGGTCTATGGTGGCTGATCTCCCTGTCTCCTCTTCCCTTCGTCTCTCCTCCCCTGCTTCGTCCATGCATGATGTTTGGACTCAGTGCCCCTTCTATGACTGCAGCGCGGAGTCCTTTCCCACACATGTGATGATGATGGTTGTCTAGTCTTGTCGTTGTTCCTGTTGAGTCCGATCTTGGTATTTCAGTCTTCTGCTATGCTATTTTTGCTTTACCTCTGAGAGGTTGGTTCTTGGTTATGATATTTGGCATTAGGCATGCGACAGGAGTGGCAGCCATTGCCACCGGCGTACATGCACGAGGGGGAGAGAGTTATGTTGTTGTTGTTCGAGTGGCGGCGATAGTCGCAGGTGCAATCAGACTCGCTATCTTTCACACTTCACATGTATGCAAACAGGTGCGCAGCAAACTGGCTACAAGCGCCCACTCAAAACTCAGAGATATGGTAGCCGAGAAGTCAGTTCGGATACAAGTTCACTTCAATGGTTATGGCGACACAGTGCCCACACAACTCTCTGTTTGCACACACAGGATCACCCTGGATATCCCACGCACGATACTCTGTACACACACACACACACACACTGCACGCTAACTACAGCTATGGCGGCTATGGCCGCTGCTACCCTATCGCTATGGCTAAGCTCTTTCTCTCTCGCCCACTTCGTCCTCGGGCTCACTGCAGACCACTTCACACAAGTCGTTGTGGCAGCGCTTCCACAATTCTCCTTCCTTCTTGGGGACAAATAGTACCGGTGCTCCAAAAGGAGACGAACTGGGCCTTATCCAACCTTTCTCAAGGATCTCATCTAACTGCTTGTGCAGCTCCTCTAACTCCCTAGAGGACATCCTGTAAATTGCTCCCCTAGGAGTCCTACTGCCATGCTTTATCTCTATACGGTGCTGGATTGGCCGCGACACTACTCTTGTCGGCGGCTCTGTCAAATCCTTAAACTCTTCCAGCTGCTTGGTAATAGCTGGGTCTATGGGCTCCTCTTCTTGAGGCTCAGTGACAGGCCTCACATAAGCTACAAAGACCTGCTCCTCTAACTGCTCCTTTTTAACTAATCGCGCGAACGCGGGAGCACTGAGACAGCAATGTGCCAAGGAGTTATCTACTCTAGACACATGAAACAGGCGGGCAGTCTTAACCTCGCCTGACGGCCTAGGGAGCCTACACTCATGCGCTCTCAAGTGGAGTGTGGCCCCTGCTGCCTCTACCCAGTCCATACCTAGGACTATGTCGAAAGGAAGGTCATCCTGAACGAGGAGAGTCAGGGAATGGAGAACTTTCTCCACCTTCCCATCTTTCTCTAGGTGGAAATACGCTTGGACTCCCTCTACGTAGTCCTGAACACGCATAGTGCGGTTGTCTGCGAGGACACTAACTATGGAGTCTTCTAACTTTTGGACTTTCAATCCTAGCCTCAACTTCTTCAGCGCTTTACGACTAATATAACTACGAGTAGCCCCTGAATCTATAAGGGCCCCTACTCTGCTCCTGAAAACTTCTACATCAACTAACACTAGCTGTCCTTTACTATCTTTCTTCATTTTGGCCCAGGCAAGCATCCTCTCCTTCAACTCTTTTGCCACACCTATGAGGGAAGTGCCTAGAGAGATGCTAACACAAGCAGTCTCTGGACAGCTAACTAGGCACGGGCCTGCAACCTCTGCCGAAGGGTCATGTGGTATGGGAGTTTCCTGTACGCACGCGCTCGCTTCCCCACATGGCCTAATAGTAGGGGCAGTTGCTACCCCTACCGGCGGCTGCCTCTTGACTCCTGGGCAGCCCATCGAGCCTGTCTATACTTAGGACAAAATTTAAAAATATGGGCAGGGTCACCACAGTAAATGCAATGGCCCTGCTCCATACGTTGCTGCCACACTTTCTGGTCCAGACCCAGATCTTCCCAAGGCCGACCTTGTGGCCAACCTGGGTGCCAACCTCCTTTCCTTTGAGGTGATCCTCCACCTCATCGCTGCGGGGACCGACTGGGACCTTGACGATTTGACGGGGGACCTTGACCCCTACCTCCGACTTAACGGTTCCCTTGACCGCCAACCTCCTGTGCGCCCGGTCCTCGACGTCCCGTGGCCTGGCCCCTTTGGCCCTGACTTCCTCTTCTACTTTGCGGCCTCCCTCCAGCCGCGACAACAGCATAGGTCCTCCCCTGGCCTACACTACTGTCCTCCTCCTCGAGCCCCCACTCAATCTGACTGTAGGGGACCTCGTCTGTACCACCTTCGTCTACAGTAAGGATCAAATGATCCTTGGCCCTAACTTGGCCCGAGATGGTACGACCTTTCCACTTTTTGCCCTTATGTAAGTCTTTATGCCAGAAAGTGGAAACTGGCATGGACTTGACCTCAAACAAGACCACTTCCCCACTCAATGCGTCATATGTGATGTTGGGCTGTTGGGTTTTGTCAAAGAAGTACCCTCGCAAGGGCTCTGCCATGGCACGATAAAACAATTGGACCAACTAGTTCTCAGTGACCCCGTGGTGTGGGACGGCTACCAAGTCGTCCATGGCAGCTTCGAGTGCTAGCGCACTCCTCCACTATCGCGAGTGGATGCAATTCGTCCGAGGCCTTGACGTCTCTCATGACGTCAGCGAACCTCTCTCGCAGGAGTTTGAGGAAAGTGGAGAGAGGGGTAAGCCTAGAATACGCGATCATGTTATGCTCTCAATCAGCGGCGCGTGCAAGGGACCTGGCGAAGCTGGCTTCTTTGTCTTTCAATGCATGGACGGCCACGAGGACTTGCTCCTCGGGGGCGATATGCTGCAGATACACATATGTATTGGTACTGGCCTCCTAGTTATCAAAGCTATCGTCCGTCTTCCTGCTATAAGCGTCAGGGAATTTGAGCTTTACAGGCTCCTTGCGGGGACGTGCCGCGACTTCTGTCGTGGCCACTACTTCGGCGCTTTCAATGGCACCTGCAATGGCATCTGCACATAACTTATCTACGTCCTCCTTCAATCTCTGAACCTCGGTCCCGACGTGGGTCACCATGTCGCGCGCAAACTTTCTAAAGCCCGACTTGATGGCATGCAAGGTCACATATTGACCCTTATTGGCCTGATGCTCCTCAAGCCAGGCCTCACTCAGGACCTCCAGGTACCCTATAATCTTATCTAACTTCGCAGGGGTTTTGCCTGTGCCTGCATCTCCTGTCTGCATGCCCGGACTCTTTCCACCTCTCTAGCCACTCGGTTGGCTTCCTCCGTCCTCTTCTTCTCCCTCATCATACGCAACTTCCACTCCAACTTCTTTTCGTCTTCTGTTGTCTGACGTTCCAGGGGCTCCTCCATCATTTCCAGTACCCTGGCGAATGCTTCTCTTTCCTCCTGCGGCACCTACAACAATGCCTCTTCGTCTTCGCCCAACGATAAGTTGGCTACCCGCTCGCTAATTTTCTTCTCCATCCATGCGTCCTCTCCCTTCGTGCCACATGTCTCTCCTCTATCTCCTCCACGCCTCCTTTCAAGGGGTTCTTCTTCTGTAACCTCATCATCTCTTCTTCCAACTTCTTCTTCTTCGTTGCCTGCTCCTCTGCGATTGCTTTTAACTTCGCCTGCTTGAGGAGCTCTTTCTTCTCTTTTCTCTCTCTCAGGAGGGCGGCAATCCGGGCCTGTTCGGCCTCGGACTGTGGGGCAGTGCTCTTTCCACTACGCGTGTCCACCATGGTGCTAGGTGCACAACCAGATACGGTTCCACTCCTCACCACTTGGACTCTACCCCCTGACTGACAAACCTACTGACTCAATCTAAGTACAGAATCTGGACAGGATCCTGTCAACTAGGGTCTCTAGCCTAGACCTCTAAGGCTGTCATTGCAAGACCAGTTGCTGATCAGGAGGCATTTAAGGAGATCCCCCGTAACTCCTCAGGAACTATTTAACGTCGCAGACAGGACGACGCGATCAGCAGGTCTTCTCAAGACTTAGACGGCCTGTTGTGTAGCCCACAGCTCGGATTTTGGGCCTACCGTGCCACAACGAGCAGCCCGCCGGTCAGTACCGGTCCTTGGGAGGGTTCGTGTCCTCCGGGACAGTCGAGTCGTCAGACAGTCTTTAGCCCTACTCAGCCCGTGTGGGTTTGGTCAACAAGGCCGTATCCTTCATCCACAAAGTTCCTATCACCTGGACAGAAGAGACTCAATGCAGAAAGAAGAGACAAACAGACTTGACCAGCTTGGTCAAAATTGTGGTCAACTGTCTTGGTTAACGCTTGGGTCAACGCTTGATCAACGCTGCAGTTGACCCCCGGTCAACTCCCGGTCAACACCCCCGGTCAACCCTGCCGGTCAGCTATGGCTGCCGTCTTCTCCTTCCTCACCACCCTTCTCCTTCCTTCTCCCTACCTCGCCTCTTTCTTCTTC
>BFEA01000006.1:4628922-4656688 GCA_003427395.1 Chara braunii | reverse complement strand
GGATAGCGAGGAGGGGAAAGGGACGGGGAGATCGGGGTCGGGACGGGGAAAGATCGTCGGGGGTCGGGGGGGAGAAGGAAAGAAAAAGAGGAAGAGAAGAAGAAGAAGAAGAAGAAGAAGGAAAAAAAAAAAAAAAATGTCGTTGATTACTTATCTGCGGGGAGGTAGCAATGACAATAACGAGGATGGCACGACGCTGTGACGAGGAGGATGGGCACGGCGAATGACGACGTGGCATGACGACGATGATCACGACGGTGACGATGATGACGTGGCACGACAATGACGATCGCAACGATGATGATGATGACGTGGCATCGCGGCGATGATCACGACGATGACGTGTTACAACGACGATCACGACGATGATGTTGAAGATGGCCAGGTGGTGACGACGAAGCAGGGTGGGTCGGGCGGGTTCGAACCGCTCCGATACCAGTGTGATGAGCGTGAGGCTGAGGGAGAGTCGAGGGAGAGAGGAGAGAGAGGGAGAGAAGGAGAGCACACACACACACTCACTCACTCGACACGACTGAGGGTCGGACCCAGACACAGTGGCAAGGCACAAAGTCGAAGTCTTGGATTCTGAATGCCGAAACAGCAAGTCACCTGAGTATGAGTTCAACAGCAAAAAACTGGTACGAGACTGGTCCCCATATCGTTCGGGGAGCCGGTATAAGTACCGGTGACACGTACGGTACCAGGGGCATTTCTGCAAAGGCCTCGAGGGAAGAACTGAAAAATGCGGTATTTGAAAGTAGTGCCCGAATCGCAGCATGGCGCCAATTGTCTAAAATCCTACGGTACCAAAGGAGGGGTTTGGAAAAAGGGTGCCAGGCCGAAAACGGGATGCAACCGAAACGACAAAAAAATAGGATCGAGTCGTGGAGGAGTCCGTAACATGCCCCGCCGAACCTCTTGTGCCTCACCTGTGCCCCTTTCGCGTCTGTGCGAAACGCCGATCGACAGTGGGTGGTTTGACTCCAGTTTGACCAATTTGAGACTATTGTACACTTTGGCTACCATTGCAGGGCCCTCAGGCGATGGAAGATTTCAAGGCCCTCTCCTGAGAGTTGAATCAGTCCCTCTCCTATATCTCGAGAGTCTCAACCCCCTCCTTCTGCCCTTCTCACTCTAAGTCTAGTCCTGTTACGAGAGGAAGGCGACAGGCGGGATTGCAACCCGTAGGACCGTAGCAAGACTCAGTGGGGAGTCAGCCCACCGATTGCGGGAGCTCTGTCGGAACTCGGGAGGAGTTTTGGAGGCAGGGAACTGAAAGGTAACCATTGCTTTCATTCTATAAACCCCATATAACACCTACTTTTATTCATTGCTTTGTTTAACTGAGTATGTTGCCTGTATCCCTACTTTGACTTTCAATTTGGCTTCAGGACATAAACCAGACTTAATAAAGGAACGACTGTGCAATGTCAGTTTCAGTTTTATTGTTTGACTGAAAGCAGATTGTGGGATTGCATCTGAGGGAAGGAAGGGAGGAAGGCTGTTTTTCTTTAGTTTGATTGGGTCAACCAAAGGCTGGGAGAGTCTCCATAAGTTTGGAGGCCCAGTGCTATGTTTATTTTGGATTGCCTGAAGGACCAGACAAGTTCCCATAAGTTTGGGTGGTCTGGTTGCTCTAACTTGTGCAGGGCTGAATGTGAACGACTTTTCAGGGACCATGCATGTTCCATAAGTTTGGGTGGCTTGGTCGCCTTGTTTGATTTGGGTTTCTTTCAGTTTCTTTAGTTTCTGAACGAGGAGGTATGAGCATGTTCCATAAGTTTGGGTGGCTCAGCCTCTTTCTGCTTTGGTTTTAAGAGAATGAACCAGGCTGAGGACCAGACAGGTTCCCATAAGTTTGGGTGGTCTTGCTCCAATGCCACGCACATGCTGGAACCAAAAGGATATAACTCGACTATACTTCACTATTATTTTATCTATGAACAGGCTAGTCAGACAGGGTTCCATAAATTTGGGTGGTCTGATTATAGCTTATCACCAACTGAAGAGAGTACTAATTAAGAAGAAACTTGTGGTAAAAAGGAGCAGGCTGGACCTCGAACTAAGTTGATCGGTTCAGTCATATGCGAACAATTATATATAATTTGGATACTTAAACAGTTCAGGGCGACTAGGGCAGCCTAGTCATGTGCCCAAAGAGAAGAAAAGTTGTTGTGCCCTCTGTTAGTGTATATTAGTGCTGAGCTAGGCAGGTTCCCATAAGTTTGGATGGCCTAGCTTTATGCCTTATGTAAGCCGGGTATAAGGGCATAAATCATTGAAAGATTACGAACTATTGTTTGACAAAGTTTACTTTGGGGAGGTGAGAGTACTTACCTTTGTGGTTTGGCCTTGCATGTGGCTGAGTGAGATCACTACTTAGTCTGAGTTTCAGTTTGACAGGTAGTTGCTTTAGAGGCTCGCCATGTGGTAGAGCGATAGGAGTTAGTTCAAATTCCTGCATTTTCTGAGCTAAGTTTATTTTACTTAGATCAAAAGTCCAACTTGTCTAAATTTCATACATGGCTTAGTAAAAATCTGGAAAATCTCCTTGTCTAAAGGGAGTGCTGCCCAATTTTTTGCTAATTCAGGGAGTTAGACAAAATTTGACTTTCGAAAGTTGAAGACTATTTCTGTTTTCATATTCAGGCTGATATAAATTTTGGAAATGTATTTTTCCTACGGAAAGCGCTGTCAAAATTTTCTTAGTTTAAAGGAGTTAAGTTATATTTTGACAGGTGGCGATTTTGGCGATCCACTCTGTATAGAGGATTTGGGCACTTGCTTAGAGGTAGATTTAGGCTTAGTTAATTAGGAAGATTTTGAGTGAGACCGTGATATGGAGATTATTCTCCATGGACTTATAGATCTAGCGTGGGGATTGGTCTATCTTGTGTTACAGGTCCTCTTGATCGTTTGATTCTGGATTTGGGATAGATTCAGCTTGATCCTACGCGGATCACCTTTTGTTATCATTGATAACAGGTCGGTTGCCGATTCGTCGGTTTACGATTCAACTCCAATTCACTCCTGCCACTCAACCTTAAGGCTTTAGCCTTGTGATTTAAGCTGTTTTGTTATGTTTTCGCCCCGACTTTATTTTGAATGGCCATTTAAAGAAAAGTATTGAGTATTTCATTTTGAGAGTTGCACAAAGAGTGAGGCTTGTACGGGGCTTTAATTGTGATTACTTTTGTGGGAGCTATGACATCCTTTTTTGCGGCAACTACAGGAATTTTACAAAATGATTTAAAAAGGGTTATTGCTTATTCTACTTGTAGCCAATTAGGTTATATGGTATTCGCTTGTGGTATCTCCAATTATTCTGTGTTAAAACCAAAGGGTGTGAGTGCAGAGAATGGTTGAAGTTGACCCCGTGTAGTGTATGGACTTTTTTATTGCAGGTATGTTTGGTGATTCGGACTTTGGATTTGACTGCCTGCGCTCAAATACATATATATATGGCTGAGAGGAGTCTTACTGTGATTGTGAGAAGTGATCGTCACATATTTATAACCCTCTCTATATATGTAAATACATATGTCTTGAGTGATTCGTGCGGCCTACAGTGACCACACGTAAGGGTTAAACAAATCGTGCATTTGAGAGAAGAGGGGGTTCCTCTTTTATCCTTCGCTTTTTAGAGTTTCTATGGTTGGACGTTGTAGTCCGTGGCAGCCGTCAAAGTCAAACCCCTTGATTTCTCCCCAGGCCCTGGATGATAGAGTTGGTCTCCAGGGCGGTAAGAGACGATTGCCACCAGAGGTATGAACCTGTGTACCACCCACTCTCCGCAGGGTGCAGAAGAGGGTGTGGTTCTCAACCACACTTGGCGGGTGTCCAGCGTCGAAAGATCATTCCCTCCAGGCGCGTGTCAGCTGACACTTGAGTGTCGAACGCGACCCTCGAGATTAACGAGGATCGCATGAGTATGGGTACTACATAGTACGCCATCATTGCGACCGCTTGCGTACACTTGCATTGCGAGTCGATATGAGTTAGCCCTGCGTCCGCGCGATTTTATACTAAGTCTCGCGCGYGACGCCTATCCGATTTCCGCATCGGAGAGTTATGGGATGGCTACTAAGGGACTAGGAGGGTTGTCGCGTTGTTTGTTTTGTGTCGTTTCGTGTATATGTATGTATATGTACGTGCGTGTGTGTGTGTTTTTATTTTTACGTTCTTTATAGTGGTGTGCGCATGGCGTGTGGGATGCGTCCTAGTCGACCGGCAACGAGTCGCGCTTGGGACCTCAGCCCCCCAAGATGTCGGTTCGCGTGCGGGTCCGATAGAGGCATAGTACCGCTCGTACCCCCTATGCTACAACGAACGAGAAACGCCCTCGGCTGGTTCACCTCTGCGATTGCAACTGATTAGCTTTCGTATTGTGGACTAGTAGCTCGACGGGGATACGCCCACCGAACGGAGGTGACAGCTCCCATAAGGTGGAGGTAAGTCGTGCCTCGCCTAGGCCCTATCCTGTCGTAGGGGCTAGCGAGAGGTATGGCTGGCGCACTCGGCCGGAGCGGCTTGCGGAAGCTCCATTATGTATTCGCGCCGAGGATTATAACCAACTCCTGCGTGACGCGGTCGGGAGGGTCCCGCGCTGCCTTGTGCGGTGCCGGACTGATGCGCTCGACAACGCGGTGCGTTGCGTAGCAGTTCTTGCTTGGAAATCCAGTACAGATCATTTAACAGATGATACATAAAGTGAACCTGGTACTATCTGTTGCGTCCCTTCAATACGTGTTGTTTAATTCGGTCTATCTCATGCCCGCCTTTGATCGCGCGAGGGATCATATCTTCGCGATAATCGAATGTCTTAGCATCACGGTGGAGGTATAGTTTGGATGCGTGGAACACGGGGTATGTGCGCAGATGGGTTGGCACATCAACGACGCACGAAGGGCCAAAGTGATCTTCACTAATCACATCCAAAACTTCCCAGGGCCCATAGTAGAGTGGGAGAAGTTTGCTTGAGACTCCCTGTTCTTATGAGAATTCAGATATCTTGACCCAGACATAGCTTCCTACCTTAATATCCGACGGTCAGCGCTTCTTGTTCGCATGATGGATCATGGCATGTTGTGACTTGGTCATAGCTGCAATGGCAACTTTGAGCAAGCAATCATACTTGGCCCTGAAGCCAGGTCTGTCGGGTGTTAAACCAGCTGGCTGCTCAAGGAATAGGTAAGAGACCGGATTTCGGATCTGCCAACCGTAATGCAGTCTGTTGGGTGTCATGCTGGTGGCGGAGTGGACGGAGTTGTTGTATAACCCCTTAACGGAATACAACTCTTCATCCCAAGTTTCCTGATCCGGAATAATCAAAGCGCGAAGAAGTTGAAACACAGTCTAGTTGATCTCCTCAGCCAACCCGTTGGCTTCGGGGTGTTGGCCAGATGTCATACACAGCTTGATCCCCAATTGAGACGTGAAGTCCTTGCATTCAGTACTAATGAAGCGCGGATCCTGATCGCTCACAAGAGCCTTCGGGGTTTCGAACTGCAGAATGTATTTCTGTTGGAACTCACAAATCACTAGTTTTATTGGGGCGTGAGGCGGCAAAGGGATCAGGTTGAGGAACTTAAAGAATCGGTCAACAATCACCATGACCTGTGAGTAGCCGTTCATACTTACCTTTCCCATGTCGGTGAAGTCGATGGAGACAGATTCCTCGGGACCATCGGGAATGGTTAGGGGTGTGAGTGGCCCCATCGGCTTTTGTCTGCATGGTTTGATTCGTTGACAGACTTGACATTCAACCACAAACTTTTCAGCAGTTCCTTTCGTGCCAGGCCAATCAAACTGTCTCAGCAAATTTGCTTACGTTTTTGCCATGCCAAAGTGTCCGCTCCGTCCATGAGCCAAATCCAGAAAGTGTGTACGGAGAGGCTCATGGTTGGGCACACACAAACGGTCGTGGTTCCCGTAGCGACGAAAAATCAGTCCTCCATACTCATGAAAATCAGGCTGACTGCTAGGGTCAGCCCGTAGGCGCTCAAGGATGAAACTAAGCTCCGGATCCTTGGCGGTGTGCTCTACGAGCTCCTCCTTCAGTTTCTTCCGGAGGTCGTAGGATTTGACAAGGCAAGTCATGTACTCGGAGTGGCGAGACAAAGCGTCAGCTACTCGGTTATAACAACCCTTTTTGTGTCTTAACTCAAAATCGAAAATGTCAATTTCATGGAACCAGCGAAGCAAGGTAGGGGACAGGGTGGTTTGTTGTTTGATCCACTTCAGAGTCTCATGATCTGAGAAGACTTTGAAGTGGCGCCCCAACAGATAGTGTTTCCGGTGGTCCAACGCCGTATACAAAACATAAAGCTCGCGCACGTAGGTGGAAGTGACTACCTTTACGCTGGGCATGCGTTTGCTGTAGTATTCGAGTGGCCGCAAGCCATCGCCGTCGTCTTGCTGCAACACTGCATCGATTTCGTACTAGCTCGCATTCGTAGTGACTACGAACGTCAGTTCGGGATCTGCAATGCGGAGTACTGGGTGACTTACCAAGGCTTCCTTTAAAGCTTGGAAAGCATTCGTGCACGCGGCGTCCCAATAATAGGGAACATTTTTACTGGTCAACCGCGACAATGGATGAACAACAATAGAGAAGCGGGGCACAAACTTCCGATAGTATGACGCGAGGCCAAGAAAAGAACGCAGTTCGCGAATGTTCACGGGCTGAGGCCAATTGCGTATGACCTCAACCTTGTTTGCCTGCAACAGACAACCGATGCCCAAGATAAATGACGCTATCCTTCCCAAACTCAGATTTCTCTAAGTTGAGATGGAGTTGCGTTTTCTTGAGGATGGTCAGTACTTCCTCAAGGTGCTTGAGGTGTTCCTCCATGGACTTGCTGAAGATTAGTATGTGATCGAGGTAGACCACCACGAACCGGCCAATCTGTTCGCGGAGGACCTTGTCCATGAGGCTTTGGAAGGTGGCTGGTGCGTTCGTGAGACCGAAAGGCATTACGGTAAACTCGTAAAGCCCATCGCGCGTTTTGAACGCAGTCTTGTGCTGGTCCGCAGGATCGACTTCAATGTGGTGGAAGACAGACTTGAGATCGATCTTGGAGAAGACCTTGCACCCACCTGCGGCATCAAGCAAGTCGTTACGAGGCAATGGATATGCATTCTTTCTTGTGATGCGGTTTAGACCACCATAGTTAATACAAATACGGAGTTGAACTCCTTTCTTTGGAACAAACAACACAGGAGCACCAAATTCAGATTCGCTAGGGTTGATCCACCCCTTGTCAATCATCTCAGCAGTCTGTTGCCGGAGTTCTTCCAACTTGCCGGGTCCCATTCGGTATATGCAGCCCTTTGGAGGAACAACACCTTCAACCAACTTGATGGTGTGTCGGACCGATCGCGCGGGGACTCCACGTGGCTCGGCCAAAACTTCTGGAAACCGATCGAGGAGGTTTTGGATGTCTAGTGGGACCCGTGGGGGTGGGGGATCAGCAAAGGGGTCGCCTAGATCCAGTCGCAGGTCGCGGATAGAGACGACCGAATCTGAAGTAGGATCATCTGGACCATTAGAGGGTAGAGAAATAGAGGTGCTAGAAGTAGAAATACTAGAAGTAGGATCGCTAATCGAAGTAGTAGTGGTATTAACAACAAAAGTTGATGGCACATGGGTAGGACGAACAAAGGCAACATACAATTGTTCTTCCTCCTTGTGCTTGCGCCATTTCTTGAAGAACTTCATAGCATTCATAAAAGTCACTGTGGACTCGCGCTTCTCATCCAAGAGGACAGGAAGCTCGTTCCCTCGAGCATCTTTGACCATGAAGAGTGACTCCTTCCACTTGGTCCATTCGCATTGGGACTGCGGCCAACCCAAGCCAAAAACAGCATCGAAGGGGCACTTGGCAAGGACATAAAAGTTCAACGCGTGTGTGACAGTTTTGTCCTTGTCAAAGGTAGTGCGCACACCTTTGACTGCATGCGTAGAAGATACAACTTCCTTGTTGCCAACTTGAGTCCGGCAAGGGTTTTGCAAGGTTACATGCTTTATCCCCAAACCCACCTTGCGTATCGCGTGAGGTGACATAAAGTTAGTCGTAGCGCCACAGTCAACTAAAACACGGAGATAGCGGTGGTTTATGAGAAGTTTGAAGAAGGTCAACTTCATTATCCCCTGGGCACGCTGTTGTTTCATCTCAGCCCAATGCTCCAAGTGGTAGTGAAAATCGACTGTCCCAGACTCCGCCTTAGGCTCGACATACAAAACGTTACTCACCTCAGCCTTGTGTTCAGCGGATGATTGGGCTTCGAGGGAGGACTGCTGATTTGCATTAGATTCAGTCTCCCCTGCTGTAGAGTTTGTTGAAGTTGACTCTACGCCCGCTTCTGTTTTCCCTGCAGCCTATAACAATCTTGTACGTTATGGTTTGTTTTTTGGCTATGCACGCATACCCCCTTCTTGAGTCTACCCCATCAGTCATTTTCAATAATCCGGAGGTCGACCCAAGGTTTCGTAGTCGCATCCTCCGGTTTAGGTGGGATCTTGACTCCCTTGGGAAGTTGGACATAGTTCTTCCCTGCACTCCGATTCAGCCCCTTTGTATTGGCAGTCTTTTTGAAGGCAGTAATTTTTTCTTCTTCGTGGTTTGCGTCAGACTCATGGGTCGAAGAACAAGTTGTATTAGGGTCCTGTTCTTGGTCGTCACCAAGAGTGGGGTCCTCTGCATCGACTTCTTTGTCAACCTCCAGCAGGTCATGCACAACAAAACGGTTGATGCCTTTGAACCGCCTGCCGCCCATGGGCTTTTTGGTGCTGCTGTGGTGACGAGGTCTACAACCTCAAGACGGACTATGTCCTTCATTAAGGTGAACTAGTAAAGTTGGTGGGAACCGCGCCTTTGACCACATCCAAGCAAGATTGAGCAGTTAGTTCCAATCCGGGTGTAGCGAGCATCTTGCTAAGGTACGTCTGCAGGCTTTTCATGGAGCCCTTCCACTTGCAGCGCTTGATTTTGTCAAGCTGGATTCTTGCCCTTGGTGCAGCATGTGGATCCAAGTATTGCGAAATGAGGAGTTCCTCGAGGGAGGCAACCGGGGCCACCTTGTTAGTTTTATTTTGGGAATCCCAGCTCGTGTAGCTTGGACCTCTAAGAAGCCTCGCACGACCGGCTCAACATTCATTCCCATGATCACGGACTGGGTCGCAGGTTGAGTCCCCAGCATCTCGAAGTATGCCCTCATGGAGCTTATCCAGGATTCGATGTCTGCTTTGTCGTCGTACTTAGACGGTATTTGAACCGCCTTTCGGTCCACATAGGGACCGACGTGGCTGGGACCAGCACCTGCTGGTTCCAATCTTGGGGCTGCAGCAGTTGCAGAATTTCCAGCCTCGTTGCTTGTCACAGCAACAACGGAATCTGCACCTGTTGCAGGTCCCGAGGGGGTTGCCATCACATTCAAGGAAGAAGATACAGTAAGAGAGGCAGAGGTAGTTTCAATTGCAGCTTCAGATCCAGGGGTAGAGGAAGAGGGTTGGCCACTCAGCCACTTCCTTTGTCAATTCGTGGTACTTGCGGGTCATATCAGTCAGATCATCTTGAAGTGTTTACAATTTTGCGAAGATTTCAGCAATATGAGTGGTATGATCTTCAAGATTCTTGACTTGAACAAGGGCGGTGAGTATAGACTGCAATTGTTCCCCACACTGCTCTTCAGTCGGTGAGGGAATCGTCTCTAGGATGGCCACCTTCCTTTTCAGCAATGACTCCTTCCTCTCCTTCTCTGCCTCCTGTTCCCTTTTGGTTGCACTATCCAGGAGTGCTTGTAGATACGTTTTTTTCGCATCACCGGCTGCATCTAACAAGGCTCGCCATTGCACTGAAGTTAGCTGAGAATCGCCAATCAGCAAAATAATCAATTAGACTCTCAAGAGGTTCACTCCCCTTCTCACTTGGACGAACACTCCTTTTCCCAATCCTTGCCCACTCCAGACGGTCACTTTCCCTCTCTCCCTTTTCTCTCTCCCTCCTCTCTCTCTCTTTTTTCTGGCGGCACGTCTCCACGGGCATCGAAAATGAACTTAGAAAAACAGACTTAAAAGCTCAGAGAAGAGAAGGTAAAACTCCTAGCCGGACCGACATTTCATTTGGACGTAGAGAGCAGCAAACTAAAGAAAAACAAACAAGTTCAAATGAGAGGTCTGATCCAGCGACCTTCTCTGATCAGACTGCGTACAAGGTCCTCTCGAGTCCAGTTTGACCAACTCCGTGACCGTACAACAAATCAGACAACGAGTGACTAAATGCAACAATGGAGAATTGAGTGGTGTACAGGGTGCGAGTCAAGCCACGGACAGTGCAACCAAAAGACATGCGAAACGTCTCAGCCAAGATCCCCTCGGCAGTGGGTGTCCTAATACAAGAAGAATGAACTTTGTATCCCAACCAAGAAGACAAGGGGCCAATGCCTAACCGATTTGGGTCCAGAGGCTCTTCTTGTTTGGGCCCAGTCCCGCTGGGTCCCAAAGGTCCCACGTAGGTCGCAACCAGGTCCCAACCAAGAGGAGTTCCACATGGACTTAGTTCAGTCTCTACTGCACTAAAAAATGAAATTTCAACTTCTGGCAGAGCCTACAGACTACAACCGTTCAGAGATGAAAAGACGAAGCGTTGTAGAAAGACTTGACATTTAGGTCAAGATACTTCATTTTCCATCCATCAGGTGATTAGGTAGATCACATGCATTCAGTCACACAATCAAGACCACAGAGGAGTAGGAAAAGAAACCCAGAGTACCCCAGCAGGACAATCAATACCATACGCACATTCGTGGGCATCCAGTAGGTGCGCGACACTTACCTGCGTGGCCTTGATCTTCGAGATGAATAGAACTCACCCCCCTCTCATGTGATCCTCCTGACCCCTGTAACGCTACCCCTACACTAGTGTCCTATCTCCTGGGAGGGTCTGACTCCAACACCCAAGTGCAACGCCGGGTCCCCCGTCGATGCTGAAGAACAAAGTAGAAAATTGCAGTCCGTAGATGCTGAGTGGCCGCTGACCCTCAAGCTCGCCTACTTGAGGGCAGCCCTTAAGTTGCCAAGTGCCTCCCTTGAATCGGATTCAAGGTGCGAGTGCCTCTCACTGTCGCCTCTCTCAAATTGCCGCATGAAGCCTCCTCGAAATGTCTCGCCACCCTAATCTCACTCTCAAACAACCTGGTTAGGTTCTATGTCGACCCCACATGACCTAACCAGGTGGGGGCAGCTTCCCTCAACCACGATGCCCCACTTCCCTTCACCAACTAACCCTAACCCTAAGTGTTGCCCTCAACCACTCAGGTTAGGGTTAGGGCAGCAAAGTCAACTCTCACCAGCAAGTAGAATCCGCTCTGATACCAATGTTATGATCCTGGCCAATTTCGAGATACACATCCATCAGAAAGTATAATGTTGTCCAATTGCAGAAAGAAATAAATGAGCTTGAGAGGAGAGAGAGAGGATTAGAAGAAGAAGTAAGAAAGAAGAAGAAGATGATGTACAACAGCAAAGACAAATGACAAGGCTCTTCTTCTTCGCCCAACAATCTCCTCCTCCTTATCTCCCCCTTCTCTTATTCATACAAGAAATAATAATACAATGTTGAATAGCTGATCCAGAATCAAGGTCCGAGTCCTCTTCTACTGCAGGTTTCACTTGAGATCCACCATAGCCATGGTCGCCTCTCCCACTCTTCACTCTCATAGGCCGAGGCTATGGCGGACTACTAGGCCTTGCCCAGATGCCCAAAGGACAACCCAAAGCAGCTATGGCTGCTCTAGCTCAGGCCGCCATGCCTGACCCTGCCTCGAAGCTTCTTGGTGTAGCTCGCCCCAGCTGGGGACTCCCTGTTGCAGCGCCCACCAACGTGATGAAGATAAGATGGCTGCCACCATAGCCAGGTAAGTACCCCTGGCGCTCCTCCCCCTTCCTTCCTTCTTCCCTCATGTCCTTCTCCTTCCTCCCCAGCAGCGCTGCTCCAGCATAGCGCTGCTCCAGCCAGCGCTCCACCAGTGTGTTGCCAAACTTGCACACCGAAAAAGAGGCCGGACTCTCCGCCCGGCCCGAAGATATAGCGGCCTGCTTTGCCTCTTGGGCGGTGACTTCCAGGCCGTTTGGCCTCCCAAGCAACCGGTACCTCCTCCTTTTTGGAGGGAAACATCATTGCAGACTCGGATATTGCCCCCTAGACTCAGAATGGTATCCGCCTAGACCTAGCCTACACTACTGGGCCTCTAAAAATGCCACTTTTGTCTTCTTTGTGCTCGGCCTCCGGTACCTGCACATCTACCCCTTCCAGGTGCGGTACCGGCCTACCCGCTACTTGAGTGCTTTTCCCCGCTGCAACCCCTCAATGTCACGGCCACAGGTAAGTACCGACTATGAGGGCCCAACGAACGAGCAAGTGCCCTGACGGGCCACAAACATACTCATGCCAACCAGCACTCAGACCGACACGGTCACACACACACCCAAGCCAACTAACGGTCAGACAGACATGGTCACACACACACTCAAGCCAACCAGCACTTAGACAGACATGCAGTCCAGCAAGCGTGCACACACAGACTTAGTAGCAGGCGACAAAACTCATAAATGAGCGATGTGTTTCAATCCATGTTTGGACGGGTCATCACATATATGCTTTTTAAGAATAGCTTTACTAATTCTAAAAAAGCATATATACATGGTTTTTTTGGTGTTCTCGCAGAAACACGAAGGCATGCTCCCTGCTTTTGAGGACATTGATTTAAACCTCGAGTACGCACCAAATTGCAAACAAACTGTGCAAGCAGTCTTATGTCAACAAATGGAACAAAAGTTGCACAGGTGTCGCGGTACCACAGAGAACAACCAAACAAATTATGCAAAGGAGCGTTGGTTGTAGTTTGAGAATCTATTCGATTTCAGATAGGTGATCGTAGGTGTCAGTCGTTTTATTCTTTTTTAAAAGAGCCAAAGATAGGCTTGCCATTAAAAAAACATCCCATGTATATAAGATGGGACGATGATACAGTTTGAACTTCCAGTCGATTGGAAGCTCAAGCGTTTCGCTTGGGATCTAATCAGCACTTTGTGCCTCCAGGCTGAGATTTGATGTATCAAAGTGTAGGTACTTTACCTATCAATTGTGATTTCCAAGCGGGATTAAGGTAACTTGTCTGCCTTCCAAGCAGGGGATATGGGTTTGATTCCCGTTATCCGCAATTGCGATTTGATGAAAAAAAAACTTCTGTTTGTTGGGTTGGTTTTGGATTTTTGTAAAGTTCTACTGAGGAAAAACAGATGAATAAGAACACCACTGAAAATTTCGACCATTTCTCCAGCTTGAATCTTGTTCAATCCATGAGTTATTTACTATTATTTATTGTGGTTTATGGGTTCGATTCCCGTTATGTGCAATTGCGATTTGATGAAAAAACTTCTGTTTTTTGGGTTGGTTTTGGATTTTTGTAAAGTTCTACTGAGAAAAAACAGATGAATAAGAACACCACTGGAAATTTCGACCATTTCTCCAGCTTGAATCTTGTTCAATCCACGAGTTATTTACTATTATTTATTGTGGTTTCAATTAACACAATTATTGAACAGTCAATTGTTTGACTATAGTAGTAGGAAGTCTAGTTTTTACTCTTATATGTGGTATTCATTATTGTTTGACTCTTGGATTGAGATCTACAGACTCTCGAAAAACTAGTTTCTTGTTTTTTACCACTTGCCCACTTTATTACCTTTAATTTTTTTTTGTACTTCATATCAAACTGAGGACAAAGCTATGACTTTGTTCATGGGATATCTACTCAATGCTGACATGAGTAACAAAAAATCAGGTGAAAAACATGATCGCCGAAAGTTCAAGGGTTTCTGCGTTCAGTCAATCTACACAGAGTGAATCGGTCCCTAAGGAAACCCTGAAAGGCGGCGACGATGGGTATTAGAAAGTGACGAAATTTGAATTAAGCTAGCGTTGCTACCTAAGTGCAACAAAGTTGCCTCTACCAAGAAAATTCGGGAACGCCTTCAACTTTTTTGTCCGTGTGCCGACACGAAGTGTGGCGTCCGAGTTTCCATAGTACATGAAAATGGAAGGGAAACAGTCAGTAGTTTTGCCAAACTGATGGAGAGCCGTGTGCTTGGAAATCGGAAACCTCCAAAAGAAGCCAAAACAAAACCTATCCAAATACAAAAAATAGGCCTCCTAAAAAAAGACGCGTTTAAGGAAATACTGGAGAAGGATATTACATAATGATTCAAAATGTTACTGATGACAAAATTCAATGGAAATGCTTAGAATCTAAGATAGAAAGTCAACGTATACATTATGGAGGTTTTGCTATTGCTCCTTTAAAAACAGGACAAGCTAATGATATTTCTTTTTTTTCAAAAATCAAAAATAATTTTTCTTAATTCCTTTTCTCGTATATTTTAATAAATTTTCTTTCGAAATTCTCAAATTTCAGGAATATTTCATTCCTTTTGAAATTTCGTGCTTTTTATACCCCAAATTTTATTTCAAATAAATTTAACCAGAATTTATTTATTCAAAATTATTTTATTTTATTTTTTTTATGTTTTTGATATTTTCAGCATTTATTTCATTCCAGAAATTTTCGTATTTCCAGCTTTTCTCCCGCGAAATCTTTTTCGAATTTTTGAATTAATCTCGAATAAATTAATCCAAATCGAAATAATTTATGTTGAATTAATTCCCATTTTATTCATTTATTGTTTTGGCAAATATCTTTACTTATTTTTGAATAAATCAATTAATGCTGTAAATACCCTCCCCAACCCCCACCCCTGCCACACCTACATCTCCACATGCCACCACGCCAAACCAAGACCTCCCAACGCGAGCCGCCAACGCCGCCGTCGCTGTCGCCACTGCCGTCGCGTCTGCCTCCACCTCATCCGCAGCCGTCGCCTCAGCCATGGCATCCTCTCAATCTTCCCCCAACATGGCCCAATCCTCTAGCATCGATATGACCGCTCCATCAACACCCAGACTGTTGACAGTCTCGCTCGCGCACTTAAGGGCGAACAAAGATCCGAGCCCTTTGCCATCGATATCGCCACCCTCATTCGCATGATGTCCTCTTTCCAAACGGACATCCGCGCGTCCATCACCAAAATTGAAGCCAATATCTCTGGCCTATCCAACCATGTGACCACTATTGAGCATCAAACCCCAGCAATCCTCCACCTCACATGCAGCCGTCTCCTCAGCCACCGCATCCACTCCATCTTCCCCCAACATGGCCCAATCCTCCAGCATCGATATGACCGTGCCATCAACACCCAGTCTGTTGACGGTCTCGCTTGCGCACTTACGAGCGAACAACGATCCGAGCCCTTTGCCACCGATATCGCCACCCTCATTCGCATGATGTCCTCTTTCCAAACGGACATCCGCGGGTCCATCACCAAAATCGAAGCCAATATCTCTGGCCTATCCAACCATGTGACCTCTATTGAGCATCAAACCCCAGCAATCACAGTGGTCACGACCACGACACCCACCTCTACGACCGTGCCCACATCCACCGCCCTCGAGTCCCAAACCACTACCCCCTCCATCCAGGTAGTCACCACCACCACCACCACGTCCACAACCGCCTCCTCCCACACCCCCCCGCGGACCTCCTCCACTCCTATTACCTCTACCACCACATCCACCACCTCTGCCTCCTCCCCCCCTCCCCCCCCCTCATCCGGCGCGTCCAACACACCGCCTCATTCCTCGCCCATCCACGTCACCCCTCTTACCCCCCCACACTCGCATACCCTTCCCCAACCCATCATGACGACCTCCACCATCCCACCATCCATCCCACCTATTCCCAAGTCACCTTCGGGGTTTACCCCGCAATGCCACAACTCCCCCCCAACTACCTCCTTGAGGACAACAACCAACTCAACTACACCTGCTACGACACCACCCCCGATAACCTCAGCTTCAACACCCTCGCCCGGATCGTTTCCTGCGACGGGGAAATCCTCCGTTCCTTTCGATCCGGCGACATCATGTCCTTCTCCGGCCTCCCCCACGAGGACGTTTTCCTCTTCCTAACCCAGTTCCAGAACTCTTTTCACCTCCACCACATGCCCCTTGCCCACTGCCTCCCCATTGCCACCTTCCTCCTCCTCGGCAATGCCGCCAAATGGTGGATGGCTGAAGTCAGCAACCGTCGAGCCTCCGGAGGACCACGTCACTCCTTCCTCCAATGGGCCAACCTTCTCACTGCCACCTTCCGCCCCTAGAAAACCATTTATGACTACCTTGAACAATTCTGCCACCTCCGCCAGACCGGTCCCTCGGACCGCTTTGTTCAATACGTCCATTCCCTCTGCCACCACCTCCCCATCACCGTCATTCCCGACTTTGCGTTCATCTCCCGCATCAAACGGGTATGCCACAAAGACCTTGCAAACGCCCTCGCCCACGAACCCGACATGCCCCTTGCTGACCTCCTCTCTCGCATGCTTCACCACGATCGACTCCTCCACGCCCATCGCCAGTCCGCGCCCGCTCTCTCCCGCCACCACCTTTTCCATAACGACACCACTCCACCCACCTCCGATGACAACTTCGACACTGCATCTCTCGACCCCTCCCAATTCACCATTGAGCACCCCCAGACCGCCCACCTTATGCGGATGGAACGCCAGGATTGTGCCTCCCGACCGCCTTCTGCCTCTCCACCCGTCGTTTCCAAAAACTCACACCCGCAGAACGCATATGCCGCCAGTTAGGTCATCAACAGACCAACTGCCCCAACGCTAGGCCCTTTACTCGACCCGCCCCTCGCTCCACGGGGCCCAGCCCATCTACTCCCACTTCTTCCCCCACCGTGACAGTCGGGCCCTCCCCCACTTGAACATTGTCCCCCTGTCTCTTGCAATCCTCCCTAGGCATCGACCACTTCTCTGTCGGCTCTCCCATCGATGGCGATCTCTCCTCCACCGGTGGCTCACTTGGCATCGACTATCCGTCTGCCTACCCCCCCTCCGGTGACGCACATCCCATTGAACGACCCCCGGGCGACGCAGTCTACTACGCTTGCCCCCCTCTCGACGATGTCTGCTATCCTGTCGGTCGAGCATCCCACGGGCACCTGCTCTTCTACTCTCAACCCTAAACCTCTGTATAAACCCTGCTACAACCTCGCAACCCCGCTCTACACACACCCTTGAACCCAGTCCACCCTCCCCTTGACCCTGATTCCTGATGTCCGATCTGCCCTTGCCCTCACCTATCCTTGTCCCATCTGTCCTCTCCACTACCTTGTCTCTCTTGTCCAATGCTTGTGAACCTGCGCGACGTCGACGATAAAGGATCTAATGGCAAGCTCACGAGGACGATGGCCTGCTGCCTCACTGTTTGTGGAGATTATGCAGCTCGTTTGGCCACCATGCTGTTTCATCGGTAGGCATCCTGACTCGCGGACTTACCAGAGCAGCAACTTGTGACATGGATCTTTGCATCAGTCTGCGACTTCCTTGCTTCCAGATCAGACCTCATTGCAGTTCGTGTACCGGACGCACCCTAGCACTTGGACTTCAACACTTGAACTACGACTACGCTTCTTGGACTTCTATCTGTCGCAGCCGCTGAAGACCGCTTCTACCACCTACTCCAAAGACCTGATCAAGACCACTGCAGACCCCCTTTTAAGACACTTGGACGCTTTGTTCCTACATGAGATTCTGCTTTCGACTCCTTTGGACAATCCAGCCCTTGCATCCTGAACAAACATTTTCATTTTTATTTTTCTTGACTTTGACAACCATGTAGAACATCATTAGCAGATCCCTGTTTCCCTAACCATTGTTCCCCGTACCCTCTAGAACATCAATAGAAATACCATGTTTTCCTGAACACCGTTTCCCTTACTTAGTAGAACATCAATAAAAGTTCCCATGCAGTCCCCTTAGTTCATCAGTAGGACTACCCTGCTCCCTGCCGTCCCTTTAGTTCATTTGTAGGACTACCCTGTTCCCTGCAAATCCCCCTAGTTCATCAGTAGGACAACCCTGTTCACCGGTATCAAACCCTGTTCCCTCTTGCTCCCGCAGCCCATGCCACCCACATTATACCCCTCTTCCCTTTCGACTTGTTAACCAGTGATCGGCCCCGTCCCGTCCTTCACAGATTTCAGCATTGCTTCTTGATTTTTGGCAGCCGGGACATTGCCTTATAGAAGTAGGGGATAGTGTTACGGACTCCACCAGGGCTCGATCCCTGTTCTATCTTTTTGTCGTTTCGGCTGCATCCCGTTTTCGGCCTGGCACCCTTTTTCCAAACCCCTCCTTTGGTACCGTAGGATTTTGGACAACTGGCGCCATGCTGCAATTCGGGCGCCACTTTCAAATACCACATTTTTCGGTTCTGCCCTCGGGGCCTTTGCAGAAATGCCCCCGCTACCGTACGTGTCACCGGTACTCATACCGGCTCCCCGTACGGTACGGGGGCCATTCTCGTACCAATTTCCAGCTGCTGTACTCGTACTGAGGGTGACTTGCTGTTTCGGCATTCGGGAATCCAAGACTTCGACTTTGTGCCCTGGCCACTGTGTCTGTGTCCAACCCTCAGTCGTGTCGAGTGAGTGTGTGTGTGTGTGTGTGTGTGCTCTCACTCTCTCCGTCTCTCTCTCCTCTCCCTGGCTCTCCCTCAGCCTCGCGCTCTTCACAAGGCAGGTGGAGGCGGTCTGCATGATGTTTGGCGAGGGCGTGCCTAGGCGCAGGGTCGCGAAGGCAAAATTGGGAGGGTGCCACTTGCCGGGAACGTTACCACTTCCTCCACCTCCTGCTGTTCCTCCTTCAGGTCCCAGTCGGCGAAGAAGTCCATGCCGCTTGTCGTCACACTCAACTTGCACGGCGCACCGTGCTCTACCTGGTGTCAGAATCGATTACCGCACGGTGGTCCGATGAATAGAACCCCTTGCGCTCTGTTCTGATATAGTTGCGGTGCCTAACTAGGAATAGCAATCTTCTGATGGAAGCTACCGCTCCTACTCACACGTTTGATGCAGTAATCCTACGACCGTGAAAACAACAAAAAGGACAAAAGAAAAACGGAAAAAAGGAAAAAGACAAAAGGAAGAAAGACGAAAAAAAGGAAAAAAACAAAAAAAGGAAACCAAGACCAATGGAACAAAGGCCTATTCCAGTCCCATGCGTCCAGCACCCGTGTACTAACCCGACCTCCAATCTTTCGTTGTAGTACGAGAGTGAGTTGCTCCCACAGTCCGTATCTAGCTGATTTTATTGCCCGGGGGGGTCTTATTCGAGGCCAATGGTACACGAAGACAAAACAATTCCGAGCTGCCTTTTGCGAGGCCATTATATTGGCTCTATGAGCCCCATTCGACCCTTTTTTGGGAGCCTGTCGGCCGCCCTAAGTGAAGGCAAGCCCGACGAGGCCCCTTAGGGCCTTATTTCGGCCTCTACGCAACTAAGGAAATTCAGGCAGTTGTGCAGTGCCAGTTGGTTGAGAGAACCCAGCTCGGGGCCGCCTGTGTTAATGAATTGAAAGCAGGCCCTTGGCTGGATACAGGTACTGGGCCAAACACATGCCGAAGGCAGTTAGGTGCATGCAGCCACCTCAGGCCCCAGGCCTGTTCTCGATTGTGCTGGGCCTCAGGCTACCGGGGCCTACTGGAAGCTTCCTGGGACTGGACGCAGGCAGGCCACTTCGATATAGCAAAGGGCCTGCCTCCTCATTCGGCATTCGGGTGCTGGCTGCATGCTGCGCAAGCGCTGCTGCGCTATTTGGTGGCCAGCGCTCACGCGCTCACGGGCAGGAAAGAGCAGGCAGCAATAGCTGAGCTGCGCTGCTGTAAGCTGGGTGTGGCGCAGGGTGGTCCTTGGGTGCAAGTGGCATCTGTGTGTTGGGGAATAAGGTTGTGAGTGAGGCGAGGGACATACCTGGTGCTGGAAGCGTGCGACATTGGTTGTTGTATGCTCATACTTCGGGAAAGTTGTTGTCGTCATCATTCGACATTGTAGTCTAGGCTAGATAGGATCTGCCATCTGTAGTCGGTGTGCCGAGCGCCAGATAGGATATCAACATTGGTTCTTCATTGATGATGATGATGAGACTTTACCAACATTGTCAATTTTGAGCTCTTGGTGTCTTCTTATTTGGTGAAACTCGTGATGCAATCCTGTTGTTGGTTCGAGGTCACGACTATCTGGTCATGTGTATATGATGTTGTTTGATTGCTGAAGTTCGCAATTGCTCATCTTCCTTGCAATTTGGTATCGGAGTTGTGGTACGATTGCGCTCATCTGGCGCTTGTCTTCTGCCTTATGCGATACATACATGTGGTCTGCTTGGTGAGTTTGGTCGTAAATGGTGTGTAGTGAGGAGGGCGGAGACAAGCGATAGGCGACCCAGGAGGTGAGGGGATCGCTAGGAAGGCTACGAGGTGTAATGTGGTCTGGACAGTGTGATGAGAACTATCTAATGTGCGATTGATGCTGAGGTGGAACGTCGAGATAATGTTGGTTGTGCCGATGCAGTGACTGGTCATCGCAATTGCCATCAGGTCATCTGGTATGATTATCTCTGTGGTTGGGGGCAGCTATTTGAGGTACATTGCTCTTAACCTTATCTACCCTCTTCGACACTTCTTACCGTGAGGTTGTGTGTTCCTTCTTGAGAGTCCTCTCATTGTGAGGTGTCGAGCGCGCTCAACCTTGAGAGTCGGCAATGTTCACGTGGAGCAACTGGGACAAGATGAGCGGAGCTTTCTGAAGGGCCCTGGACGAAGCACTGGGTCACAGTCACCATGCCAACCCATCGGGAGTAGAGCACGCATGCTTTGCTGCTTGTCCTTTGTTTGGCTTGTTGCGCTGTTAGATGGGCATTGAAGGGCTGGCCAGCCCTATGGGAGACGAGACCGGGCGTCTTTAAATAAGCACCGGAAGGGGAATCATTGGTTGTGATCGTCGTCCGGCTGCGACGTAAAATAATTCCTGGAGTCACTTGGGGGCGGACGTTAAATTGCCTCTGGATCAGCCAATGGTTGTAAGGCTCGCTGCACGCGAGGATAATCCAGTGCATGGCTGGCCAGCTCAGCAGATACTCGGGGCACAGGGGTGGGCCGAACACACACCTTTTAGACACACAACGCTCTCCGGATCGCTCAGGGACGCTGACGTCAAGTGACATTCAGGGGAACTAAGGGAGGGGTAGATTTCAGGTGCTAAGTTCGAGAAAATTCCATACTGTCCTATCCACGGAAATGATTCTATTTTTATGTTTTGATTAGTTAGGTGTACAACCATTTGACATCTGACAGACAACATAATTAGAACTGTATCTGTTCATTGTGCAGTCTGTTCGCGGACTAATCAGGCTAAAAATAGTTTCGTTTGCAGGAACCTGACCTACGTATTGACCCCAAACGTATCTACTCCGAAATAGCCACCAATAAATTGGTATGTGCACTACACTGCGGTAGGCACCCAAAGTGCATTAGTGCAGATTGTGTACAATGCTGTAGCTTATGAGCGACGAGGAGGACACTAGAGAGGATGACCGGATCTTGCGATCGGCAAGGCCCCCATTAGCCCATTTGGCATTAGGTCCAGAGGGTGACAAATTTGTTCCGCCAGCGTAGAGAAAGGTTGCTGCAGTAGAGGAGGGCTAGAGCAGCAGAGGCTAGCAGGGCACTTGTGAGTGAAGCCGCAGCTTCAGAAGCGAGGGCCACCTTTGCGCAGGAGACTACTTAGGCCGGTAGTTCAGGATCTATCGGGTCAACGGTCGCGCAGACCCAGAGTCAGTCCACTGGCGTAATGGCAAGCCAGCCAATAGTGTTCACTTCCGACGAGATCGCCATACAACAACCAGCATTGCAGGAGGCACAACTACAAAAGGCATTAGGAGAGATCAAAGCGGAGAAAGAAAGAATGATTAGAAGAAGAGCCAGGATGCAACGAAGACAAGCGGACGTTAGTGAGTTAGAGGAGATGGACTTGACGCACGTGATTGATGACGTGAGGATCGTACGGTCCGTCCTGCTAAATGTGGTTGAGATGCAGGACCATCAGACAACCATCCTTCAGGACATTCAGCAAAGTCTTGCCCTGTTGGTTGGGCAAGCGCAGGCAATGTCTGGACCTAGTGCCTGGCCTGTTGTACATCCTCCTCCTTTTGTCCCACCGGTGATTGGGGTATCCCCATATATAGCCCCATCATCGGTCGCGATCGTTTCCCTGGGCGTGCCGCTACCAGGAGGGGTATCAGTAGGATCTAGTTTGCAGGTTCCTGTACAGACAGTGTTCACCCAATCCCCGTTGCAGGTTGCGGTTACCACGCAGCCTACTGTCTCGCAGTTTGTACAGCCGCAGGGTACACAGCCCCAGCAGCTAGCACAGCAACCTGTATCACAGGGTCCACAACCCGGAGTGATGCAGGGATCAGGACAAACACAGTGGGTTCCAAAGACGACCATCGCCGCTCCCAAACCTTTCACAGGGGATAAGAGGGGCGAAGACCTGGACACGTGGTTGACGGCAGTGCCAGTCTATGTCAAGTGTAAGCTTACCTTGCCACACGAGGAAGTGCTTGTGGCTGCATCCTATCTAGAGGGTAGTGCAACACGATGGTTGATCGGTTTAGTGCAACTTCAGGGGTACGGTCATGACTTCCGCGCTTGGGCAGCCCACCAGAAACTGGAGGACTTCCTCAAGATGGTGGACGAAAGGTGGCACAATCCAAAATAGGCCCAAAAGGCCATTGACGCGATCTTGACGCTGCACACAAGGCAGTTTAAGTCAATCAGGGAGGCCACCGACGCTGTGGAGCGTCTGATCTGTCCCTGGGGTGCGCTATGAACCCCAGGTTTTACTCACCTCCTACCTGAGATGCTTCCCTATGCCTCTCAGGAATCAGTTGGCAGGTGAGGCCAACATCAATGTTCACAACTTCCCCTCGTTCAGCAAAAAGGCCCTAGACCTTGAGGCGAAGTTAGGGCATGGGCATAATCCCACAACGGACGGTAGGAAGAAAACACTGCCTCCTAACTGGAAGGCGAAGGGTCGCATTATGTTTGTCGATAACGATGGTTCAACCATCGAATTAGACGATAACTTCCAGGAAGGAGTAGGTTCAGAGGCTGGCAGCGTAAAAGCTTGAGAGGGTGGAGTAGTCGTTGTCGTAACTCAGAAAGGTAAGGCGACCGGTAGACGCCGTGGAGGTTCCCGGTCTAGGAGTCAGGTAGACCCCAATGCTCCTCCATGGGAGAAAGCGGGTCTCACAGAGGACGTGTGGAGAGATCGGTACACACGGCAGGCTTGCATTCGTTGTGGCCAATACGGCCATAACCAGTTCAAGTGCCGAAACAAGAAGGTGACCGAGAAGATCCCGCCTACGATGGGGCAGGCCTTGGGATCCTCCCATCCCGTTGGTAGCAATGTAGCTAGTACTTCTGGCCGTGCTCCGGGAAACACGTTGGGCCAGTAGGAATAGTAGTTGTTCCTGCTAGGGTCGAGGTGGTGGAGACACCCTCACCATCTCGAGAGATGGCCCAAGCTACTGACTCCAGTGTCGTCCCGCAAACACATTCAGACCCATCGAGCCTCTGTTCGATGAATGTGTTTGAGTCCTTAGAGGAGCTAGAGGAGTGGTCTAGATCAGACTCGCTAGCTTCTTGGACGACCCTAGTCAAAGCCCCGAAGGGTGAGATGTTCATCAACGAGGTGGTCATTGGCGGTCGTAAGGCCGGGGCCTATTATGACACTTGCTCGACTAGGAACTTTATTAGTCGCGCGTGTGTTGAGAGGCTGCGCTTACAGGGGCGAGTGCAGCGCCTGAGTCGACTTGTGGAGTCGACCTGTGCCAACAAACAGCGCATGGTAGTCAATGACTACCTCCAAGAAGTGGAGTGTTGTTTCCCGTACGCAGGAGGGGAATTGAGACATCGTGTCTCATTCCTAGTGAGCAATGAACTCCCCATGGACATGTTGTTAGGTATGTACTACCTCTTTGTTGCACAACCCCAGTTGGACTAAGACCGAAAAGTGGTCAAACGCACTTTGCCAGGTGGAGGGACCGCCATATTGGACAAATTCAAAGCTAGTAGTCTGATCGAGTCCCATGGATGCATGTGTGCGGCTGCGTTCTACAACTATTATAAGCAAAATCAGGAGGAGGGTATGTACCAAGTTTATGTCTCTCCTGCAGGCGAGCCGATGAAAATGCCGCTGGAGATAGAGGGAGTAGTTGCCAAGTACCCTGATCTATTTGAAGAGCCGACAGGGGTTGTAGAGAGGGAGGTCGTCCACGCGATAGAGATTATCCCAGGGTCTAGTATACCGAACGGTAGGATCTATTGTATGTCTCCAGGCGAGCTCGATAAGCTTCGCCGACAACTCAAGGAGGGTTGGATCAAGCCGAGTGTCTCTCCTTGTGGGTCTCCAGTACTATTCGTACCTAAGAAGGAGGAGGGAACTCGTAGGATGTGCATGGATTATAGGGGCCTCAATGCCATCACTGTTAAGAACAGAGAGCCCCTACCGCGCATCGACGATCTGCTAGATAGAGTGCAAGGGTGTCGGTAATTCAGTAAGATAGATCTGAAGTCCGGGTACCATCAGATTGCAATCCGGCCCGAGGATCAACACAAAACCGCATTTCAGACTAGGTACGGTCTGTACGAATTTGTGGTGATCCCTTTCGGCCTTTGCAATGAATCAGATATTCCATGACTACTTGGATAAGTTTGTCATTGTGTACCTCGATGACATACTTATTTTTAGTAAGACTGTCGAGGAGCACGTTGCACACTTGGACAAAGTCCTCAGTCTCCTGCGACAGCACAAGTTCAAGATCAACGGTGAGAAGTGCGAGTTTGGCCGCACCCGTGTCTTGTACTTGGGTCATGAGATTTCCGCGGAAGGGTTGAAGCCCGATGACGCGAAGGTGGCCAGCATTCGTGACTGGCCGCGTCCTCAGTCTGTGACTGGGATGAGATCTTTCTTAGGGATGACCAGCTACTATCGCAATTTCGTGAAAAATTATAGCATAGTTGTCGCCTCTTTGACTAATCTGACACGCCTTGACACCCCATGGGAGTGGACTTAGAGATGCGAGGCTGCTTTCAGACATCTGAAGCACGCGTTGACGCATTACGAAGTCTTGAAACTTCCTGATCATGATGAGCCATTTATAGCAACTACGGATGCTAGCCAATATGGCATAGGCGCCGTACTTGCACAACATGAGGGGAAAAAGTTGAGGCTAGTTGAGTACATGTCCAAGAAAATGTTGTCTCAGAAGTTGGCTAAGTCCACCTATGAGAAGGAACTCTATGCGGTTTACGAGGCTCTGACCCATTGGAGGCATTACCTCCTTGGGAGGTTCTTCATCCTCGGGACTGATCATCAGATCCTGAGATGGATGAGAACTCAGCCAGTACTCTCTGACGCTCTCAAGCGTTGGATCGAAGTCATTGAGCAGTATGACTTCGAACCCCAGTATATCAAGGGCGAGTACAACAAGGTTGTTGATGCCTTGTCGCGTAGACCTGATTTCTCAGGTGTGCTGATTACTGAGTTCAATCTTGCGGACAATGTTACTCAGTCTTTGGTGGAAGCCTATTGCGAGGACCCGTTTATGGCCGAGATCATACGCAGACTTGAGGCGAAGGACAAAGGAACTTCTGCCGAGTTTGAGTTGGTCAACGGCCTGCTGTTCCTTGTTGAACAGATGCACAAGGCACAGGCGGCGATGATAGATTCTGAGAACAAACACCGCCACCCATCTATGTTTCAGGCAGGAGAGAGAGTCTGGGTCAAGTCCTCAGAACTGGGACAGGAGCACGGGATCTCCCGCAAGCTCATGCCGCAGTACTTTGGACTGTGGGAAGTATTGGATGTTGTAGGGGATGAACCGGATGGCCCGTCTTATGTTATTCGCATCCCTGGTCACTTACGCACTTACCCTGTCTTTCACGCCTCCAAGCTTGCACCTTTCAAGGAAACAGATCAGTTCCCATCTCGTCGTTCAATGCTGCCCCCAACCATGGATGGAGAGGTCGACATCGACGATACTGTTGATCACCGAGAGCTGCCAGTTCCAAGAACAACAGGCAGGGGACGTCCTCCGAAACCGAAGCTGCAGTACCGCGTTCGGTTCCGACATCATACTGATCCTAAGGAGGACCGCTGGTTCACCAGGGAGGAACTCATGCAGACCGCTCTGCAAGTTGTAGCCCACTACGAGAAATCTCGGCAGAAAGGAAAGCGCCCGATGGTCGAAGACTGAGCTTCTCAGAGGACTGTTGAAGCTAAGGAGGAGGGAATGCGAGGCCACTGCCTCTATGAGCCCCATTCGGCCCCTTTTTGGGAGCCTGTCGGCCGCCCTAAGTGAAGGCAGGCCCGACGAGGCCCCTCAGGGCCTTATTTCGGCCTCTGCGCAACTAAGGAAATTCAGGCAGTTGCGCAGCGCCAGTTGGTTGAGAGAACCCAGCCCTGGGCCTCCTGTGTTAATGAATGGAAAGCAGGCCCTGGGCCGGATACAGATACTGGGCCAAACACATGCCAAAGGCAGTTAGGTGCATGCAACCACCTCAGGCCCCAGGCCTGTTCTCGATCGTGCTGGGCCTCAGGCTACCGGGGCCTACTGGAAGCTTCCTGGGACTGGACGCAGGCAGGCCACTTCGATATAGCAAAGGGCCTGCCTCCTCATTNCTGGGACTGGACGCAGGCAGGCCACTTCGATATAGCAAAGGGCCTGCCTCCTCATTCGGCATTCGGGTGCTGGCTGCATGCTGCGCAAGCGCTGCCGCGCTATTTGCTGGCCAGCGCTCACGGGCGAGCAGGAAAGAGCAGGCAGCCATAGCCGAGCTGCGCTGCTGTAAGCTGGGTGTGGCGCAGGGTGGTCCTTGGGTGCAAGTGGCATCTGTGTGTTGGGGAACGAGGTTGTGAGTGAGGCGAGAGACATACCTGGTGCTGGAAGCGTGTGACATTGGTCGCTGTATGCTCGTACTTCGGGAAAGCTGTTGTCGTCATCATTCGGGCATTGTAGTCTAGGCTAGATAGGATCTGCCATCTGTAGTCTGTGCGCCGAGCGCCAGATAGGATATCAACATTGGTTCGTCATTGATGATGATGATGAGACTTTACCAGCATTGTCAATTTTGAGCTCTTGGTGTCTTCTTATTTGGTGAAACTCGTGATGCAATTGTGCTGTTGGTTTGAGGTCACAACTATCTGGTCTTGTGTATATGATGCTGTTTGATTGCTGAAGTTCGCTATTGCTCATCTTCCTTGCACTTTTTTTATTATTACCTATACTAAAAAACGAAAAACCGGAACAACGGAAAAGAAAAAAAGGAAAAAAAGAAGGGAAAAAAAAAAGGAAACAAGGAAAAAAAAGGAAAAAAAGAAAGAGAAAAGAAAAAAGAAAGAAAAAAGAAGAAGAAAGAAAAAAAGAGTAAAAGAAAAAAGAAAAAAGAAAAAGGAATAAAAGGGGAAGAAAAAAAAGGAACGAGCGATCAAAAGACAGCAGACCCAATCACAATGCCAAACACGGGGAGATTGGTGAGAAGGGGGGAGAGAGAGAGAGAGTGTGAGCTCCCGATCGCGGAGTTCCTCAGTCGCGCGATTTTAGATGCCTAGCTCCCCGTGGTTTGTTCTCTCCTCTCACCTGTGTGTGTGTGTGTGTGTGTGTGTGTGTGTGAGAGAGAGAGAGAGAGAGAGAGAGAGAGAGAGAGAGAGAGAGAGAGAGAGAGAGTGGATCAT
>BFEA01000006.1:4598466-4609255 GCA_003427395.1 Chara braunii | reverse complement strand
GTCTATGTGAGTCAGTCTATGTGAGTCAGTTCGTTATAAGCCTTCCACTGCATAAAAACTCATCCTATATTGGTTGATTCTTGGTTCTGCCCATACTCATTGGAGTATGTAACAGTTGTGGTTCTCTTGTTAGGTTCATGGTGCTGAATTTCTTCAGCTCAAACGCGTTTTGCTCCTCTGTGCACAGGCGTTTGGATTCTTCAACTTTCTTGAGCTATACTCCTGACAAATAAAAACGTCAGTTGTCTTTCTCCGACTTCGGTGCCTGTTCAGCATGCTTAGTTGTATGAGCCATGGGGTTCGGGGGTGAGAGAGAGAGAGAGAGAGAGAGAGAGAGAGAGAGAGAGAGAGAGAGAGAGAGAGAGAGAGAGAGAGAGAGAGAGAGAGAGAGAGAATGGATCAGAAATCGCATTTTCTGTTTTGTTATGTTCTTTTGAGACCTGGATTGTGGTTCTCTTGTTAGGTTCATGGTGCTGAATTTCTTCAGCTCAAACGCGTTTTGCTCCTCTGTGCGCAGGCATTTGGGATCTTTAACTTTCTTGAGCTATACGTCTGACAAAAAAACATTAGTTGTCTTTCTCTAACTTCGGTGCCTGTTCAGCATGCTTAGTCGTATGCGCCATGGGGGTTGGGGGTGTGAGAGAGAGAGAGAGAGAGAGAGAGAGAGAGAGAGAGAGAGAGAGAGAGAGAGAGAGAGAGAGAGAATTGGTCAGGAATCATATTTGCTGTTTTGTTATGTTCTTTTGAGACCTGGGTTGTGGTTCTCTTGTTAGGTTCATGCCATTTTCATGGTGCTGAATTTCTTCAGCTTGATATGGGTTCACATTCGACAGTGAAGTTGTCATCTTGTCATGTCCCTTGCACATTGGTCTGTGCACAGCTCCTTTGTCTCTACCGTGCAGGTAATCAAAATGTTCAGGATGAGAAGCTAACTCATAAGCGCTGAACGCTTGGATCCTTTCCCTTGTCTCTTCATTGTTGCAGGTCTGCGTGGGATAGGGCAGCAGAAAACTGTCTATCACAGCTGAGTCGGAGTAAGGATGAGGAATTTCAGGTACGAGTCAATTTTGTGCTGATGCGGATCCAAAAGCACAGAGATGAATTTGGCAGTAAAATATATGTAGGCACTCGTACCTGTCTTCTGCGGCGCAGACAAAATAGGTGGCACGAAAACATACTTCCTTTAGCCGTTAGCACTGGATGCCCACCGTGCCCAATGGTTGTGGGAAGGAGCCCCCCCCCCCTCCACCCCCTTCCTCTCTCTCTCTCTCGCTTACACACACACACATACACCCACACAGGCACACGGGGATGTGGGCAGCTGCCGCTGAACCACAATCGACGTGGGCAGCGTTGCGTGTAAGAGGCACAGGAAAAGGGGAGCTGCAAGAACAATGAAAGGGGTACCCCAAGAACAACCAAAAAACTGTCTAATTATAAAATTGCTTTAATATGTTGGACATCTCAAATGCTCTCGTTGTCTGGAATAGGATAAAGACTGCTTTGATTCTGAATCTATTCACCTGGGTGGAATTGGGGCTGTTGTGGGGAAAATCTAAAACAAACACACACACACACACACACACACACACACACACACACACACACACACACACACACACACACACACACCGGATATACTTCTAAGTAGTAGATTCCTAGGATCATATTCAAAAGGAGTCCATCGCTTACCTGAAATGACAACTTGTGCGTAAGCTTGCCTTGCGCATAGGAGAAGGTGCGAATGACGTCCTTTATGCAGTCTTTTACTGTTATGGTCGTCTCGTTGTCAACTAAAATACTAACTCCAGTTCCACTTAGCGGATATCTGCAAGTTTAGGTGTCTGCTAAAGCCCTTGCTTTTTCGACCATTATACCTCCTTCCTCAACGAACAACTCCTCCCTTTGGACTCGTTTTCATTATTACCCAAGAAGCCATAAGATCTTTTTGGTACCAGTCCTTTCCTAGCTCTCCTAAGGACTCAGTCATGTCACAAGAGCAAAGCATCTCATGGTCAGACTGTGACTGTCAGGTAATGGCAAGGTCAGTAGCCACTGCCAATACAGACTTGGGGCTACCTCTACGGCTCAGTAAGTGCAGTTGGGACTCTACTTCCTGGGTGTGGACTTTACCTTCCCTTGACCTTGCTGCCAACTTCCTCAGCCTTTACACAACCCCTACTCCTCTCTCTAGAGCTACCTCTCTGCTGCTCTCTGCAGGGCTTGTAAAATCTATAGTCAGAATACTATCAACCACCTCGTCATTCCCCTTGTCAGCAATTTGGGCGTGTCTCTTCCTCTTCCAGTTATGGGGCATAAAGGAAGTAAATGTATGATGCTGGGTAATGGCTTCCTTTGATATTGTCGGGAAGGGACCCTCCCAGTCTCCACTGTTTTCGGATCATACTGGGCTCTTGGCGCTTTGAGGTGCTCTTCGGCTGTCTTGGTTAACACCATTGTTGCACCCCCCGACGGTCAGTGGCCCGTGACTGGTCAGCTGCCGACCTGCCGACCGATCGGCTGGTCGGCACCTACCAGTCGGGGGTCGTCGGCACTGTGCAAAAAAAAAAAAGAAAAACAATTTTGGGTCCAGAACCCCCAATAACACATCCAGCACCCCCATAGCGTCCCCCATTACCCCCAATACCCCCATAACCCCGCCGAAACCACCCCCAAACCGCCCCCAACACCCTCATTACCCCCGGCCCCCCCCAATGCTCCCTATACCACCCTTTTACCCCCCCATACTCCAACTCCAAACCCCCCATATCCCCCCCATCCCAAGACTTTCTCAGCGGATTTGGGCTGTACTCAGCAAGCGCAGTACAGCCCCCAACTGGTTGGCTGCAATTCGGTCGGCGGTCGGGGTCGGCGGTCAGCAGGGATGCAGCCCTGGTTGACACCTAAATATTGTTACCGAAAAATCATTAAGCTTTCAAGTCTCTAAAAGTCTGACCTCTTTTGAGCCTTTTTGCACTTTAGTCCGGCCTTGAAAGTGGTCCTCTACCATTGTCATAGCTGTTCTACCCATAACTTTTTGCCCACACAATCATATCGCCCCTGTACGCCTCTGCAATCTTTCCATTGAGCCAACTAGCCGCTGATCCTTGTAAGAGGAATGATGAGGCAACTATAACTTCTCTAAAAATGTATGTACATTCTTTGATTCTAATCTAAACTGGTGTATTGACATAAACCAGGTATCCTGGTTCTCGTCCATTTTGGCCCCTGTAAAAACCACGGTGGTCAGTAGTGTCCAGGTACTACAAGAGGTAGTGGTGCCAGTCTTGGAGCTGCCAACACCAAAGGTGAAGAATGCTGTCCTCGGTGTCAGGGCAAATACCCTGACAAGGGTATTTGCCAGGGTTTTTCAACGTCGAACGTTGTCGGACTCTTTCGTTGAGTTGAAGAACTTGGTGAGACTGACGGTTGCCAAAAGTTTATTCAGACCTAACCTATGACTGAGCGACTAAAAGTTTTTGAGCTTTAGTCCGGACGTTAGTGGAATCAGAGAGTAACGACTGTAACTTGCAGTGCATCGTTTTTGTCAAAACCGCAGAAGAGCGCGGATATGGGAACGCTAAAGCTAAATAATGTCGCGCGGCTTAGCAGCTGCGCGATATAGGGCCCAAGTAGGCTAAAAAGAATGGACACGCTGGGTATAGAACCGCGATGCAGAGGAAATGGGTTGCCTTTTCTTTTTATTTTTTTTGCGGGATTTGATTCCACACCGGTGGCTGAAAAACCCTACACCCTGGCCTACGAGACTAGGCGCCTGCCTGTGCCGCAAGCAAGTGGCCATCCAACGTAGGAGAGGGGGGCAGGAAGGGTCTGCTAGACTGCAAGGAGGGCCGGCAGGTCGATGCCGAGGCCTATCCGTTGGGCGACCCCGAAGCCGTGGATGGGCAGCCATCCGGAGCGGTAGACAGGCAGGTCCTAAGGCCTCAGGCAGGCAGGGCCCGCAAGGCCTCAGGCAGGCGGGGTCTGCAAGGCCTCAGGCAGGCAGGGCCTGCAAGGCCACGGAAGGGGGGATAGCGATTGGGCAAGCTCTTCTTATAGAAGAGCTGCTACTATCGCTGTCGTGATAGGAGCTAGCCCAGTAGGTTACAGTACAGGACTGTCACCCGGTAGATACCGGGATCGAATCTGAGAAGCCGCATCCTACTGGTCCAGCTCCTTTCGGAGCAGCCCAAGCACTTGAGCGCGGCCGATTTCGGCCGCACGACCATCAAGATCACGAGGCTGAGATCAGCCGCTCGCAGTTCAGCATGGCCCCAGCGCAAGGATGGCACGCATAAATCGAGAAAAGACCCATACATTCTCGTCGAATCCTTAGAGATTCGAACTCGGGTCTGTGTTGCAACAGTTCGCGAGGGGGGGGGTCCGTGATGTAACCGACGGCCAACGGGATAAACAGAAGAAAAGAAAAAAGAAAAAAAAAAACTAAAACAGATGTGAAAGAAGTGTGCCACTTGGCGCCCTTGGAAGTGCTTGGGGCTCTTCTGCCCCTGTAAACGTGACAGTGCCCAACGGGCGACTGTGCAGCAGCCAAGGTAAGTTCGTTTTTTTTTCTTTTCTTTTCTTTTTTTTTCCGTCCTTCTAGATTTTGTTTTAGATTTCTCTTTAGATTTTCGTCGTCTTCTATTTTCTTTTAGGTTTCGTTTATATTTTTTTTCCTTTTTTTTCTTTTCTTTCTTTTTTTCTTATTCTTCTTAAGTGCACTGAGCACCCGTTCGTTTCGGATGAACGGGTGTGACTGCGCCGGACTGTTTCGTCGGACTTCCACCGACTCATCAGGAGGCTGAACCTCAACAGTCTGAGCAAAAGCGGATGAATCTACCGCTAGAACATGGACTTGTACGCTACTAACGTGTGTGTGTGTGTGTGTGTGTGTGTGTGTGTGTGAGAGAGAGAGAGAGAGAGAGAGAGAGAGAGAGAGAGAGAGAGAGAGAGAGAGAGAGAGAGAGCAGGGAAGTCTCCATCTTGGCCAACGGCCTCATGGTACTTCCGTTGATAGGAAGAATAAAATCGCATGAACCTACGGGAATATACGGGCAACAGAAGAAGTGGGCGCCGAAAACGGGCGCCCTTTCGTTTTGCAGGTAAGTTTGTTTTTGTTTTTTTGTTAAGAGTTTTTGAAATTTCGTTTTAGAATTTTTCTTTTTTCTTTGTCTTTTTTACTTCGTTTTTTTAATGAAAAGTTGCGCCCGTTCATTTTGGAAACAGGCTGCAACTTTTAAAGACACGCCCGAACCTGGCGCTATCAGCGGCCGGGTGTGGGCATGAGGTTGCACAGGGGAAAGATGCCCCTATTAAGCTTGACTTTAGTTCGACTCTGTGAGATGACTACAGGGAGGGGGTGGCCGTTGGTTTTGAGCAACGAGTTGCCCCTTGCACAAGGAAATGAAGGGGGGGACAAGGGAAAAAAAAAAAAAGGAGAAATGTAACGGCTGCGAATTTGGTTGTGGCCGGGAAACAGGTGCAGCCCCAGAAGCTTCTAAAGGCTGATGGGACTGCGCCTGTTTGTTTTGAGCAGGCTAAAGTAAATGGCTAAGTACAACCATTTATAGGAGTATCTGGCTTGGGAAAACGACCAGGTACTCCTGGGGGTTGATGACCTTGGTACCCCTAGGGGAAAACCAAGGCATCTAGCTCTTGGCCGTTGATCTAGATCGAGGGCCAGGAGCACCCACAAATTTTGCTTGGCTGTGGGCAAAGCAGCTGCCCACATGCCTTCAATTGGCTATAAAAGCCAGCACTCCACCCAGCAGCCTCACACTTGTGGCAGTGCTGCTGGGCCATTCACTTGAGTGAATGCTGGTTGGCTGCCACTGTGGGGCGGTGCTGCCAGTGGAGGTGCTGCTGGAGGAGAGTTGGAGGTCTGCAGGATGAGGGGAGACGATGCTGGAGGAGTAGAGAGTGGAGGCAGCCATAGCCACCACTTCACTTTGTAAAGTGCTAGGGAGGTGCTGCGCGGCCATCACGGTGACGACAGCCATAGTCGGAGAGGTGGTGGGAAGGTGCTGTTCGTTCAACACGGCGTCGGCGGCCATTTTTCTGCAAGGTGTAGGGGTTATGCTGCACATGGCAGCCATAATTGGAGAAGTGTTGGGGAGATGCTGCGCGGGTTTTGCGGCGACGACAATGTTTTTTGTTGAAGTACGGCGGGAGCGCTGCTGAATTTTTTCGGCGGTAGCTGTGATTTTCTTGGTAGTGACGCGGAAGCGCTGCCAGATTCTTGCAGTCGTGACACTGGTTCTAACGGCGGTGGTGCGGTTTTTCATGGCGGTGGCGGCAGTCGCACTTTGAGGGGGGGGTGCTGCCGAACTAGTGGCATGGTGGCATCAAGGGCTCCCTAAGGGGAGGTACTGACCGTTTGGCGGCATGACAATGGCGATGTTTTTTTTGTGAGGTTACGCTGTTAAAATTTTGGTATGGCGGCAGCGGCACTTCGGTGGGAACTGCTAATGTTTTTTGGCACGGCGGCGTGGTACCATGTGTTGACGGTGCGACGAAAGGCAGTTCCGTGGTGTGCGGCAACTATGCTGGATTCTAATGGGGCCTAGAGGTTGGGCCAACGCTGGTGCACGTTTGGGATTGTGTGGTAGCGATGAGTGGGCCGGCGGCATGAAGAGATCGTGGAGTGAATGCTCGCGGTAGTGACTATTGGAGTTGCAGCCATTGCGGTTTGCGCCGGAAGGACATCTTTATTTATTGGGGCTCAAGATATGTGGTTTTGAGCCAGGACCATCTTTGTGGAGCGAGGTGTGAGCGGTTTTGAGTTTTGAACCACCTAGTATTGCGGTTTGAACCACCTAGTATTGCGGCCATGGTGTGGGACTGCCATGGGACCATTTTGGGACTAGGTGGGACTGATTGTTGTGATTGGGATCAGCCTGATGGTGTGGCTATTGCGAGTGGACGTGGTGACTAGAGGCGGTGTGGTTTTGCCATTGGTTGGGGAGKATCCTTGGTGGTGAAGGTGCAGTGAGGACTGCGTTGGGACTATCCAGGATATTGAGGTGACGTGGGTTTGGATTATGGGAGCACCCTCTTTGAGGGTTATTCCATTTGAATTCTCTCGGTGGACCTGGCCTTGGTGTGATCAGGCACTTGGAGAAGGACGTGGACCTTGATTCATGAGAGAGGCCACAACTTGTGGAGTTGTGAACCGTATATTCTACGACGATCGTTTTCTTTTGATTGGAATATTACTCGGCTTTCTTGAGTGACCCGGATCAAACTTCACTCAAGGTCAGTCAATTGATTGACTCATATTTAACTGATTGTTGTGATCGGGATCAGCCTGTTGGTGTGGCTATTGCGAGTGAACGTGGTGACTAGAGGCGGTGTGGTTTTGCCATTGGTTGGGGAGKATGCTTGGTGGTGAAGGTGCAGTGAGGACTGCGTTGGGACTATCCAGGATATTGAGGCGGCATAGGTTTGGATTATGGGAGCACCCTCTTTGAGGGTTATTCCATTTGAATTCTCTCGGTGGACCTGGCCTTGGTGTGATCAGGCACTTGGATAAGGAAGTGGACCTTGATTCATGAGAGAGGCCACAACTTGTGGAGTTGTGACCCGTATATTCTGCGGCGATCATTTTCCTTTGATTGGAATATTACTCGGCTTTCTTGAGTGACCCGGATCAAACTTCACTCAAGGTCAGTCAATTGATTGACTCAGATTTCCTGTCACACCTGTGTGAGCCCACACTTTGCTTGACCCTGTTCGTTTTGAATGTTCGAAAGAAAAGGCAGAGGAAAGTTGTGTTAGTCATGCATGTGAATGGTGAGGTCTGACTTGAGTATGGGATTGCACTGGTTTTCTCTTGAACTAGTTGACTTTGCGTGTTGTGCAGGTAGGTAGAAGAATGATGGCAAAGGAGATTGATTATGCCTATTTGAGATTAAGAAAAACATTTGTCCTCGTTCTACTTTTTACTTAACTGCTTGTCAAAAAATTGTTGTTTTGAAAATATTAATCAGCATGTGTCATAGAATGAATTCGATTCAAACAAAGCAAAAAAGGAATGACCTTTTCTATCCCGAATGACCTTTATTTACCTATACCTGTCGAAATGATTCTCATTCTTTATCTCCTCCGTCTTCTTTTCGTCCAAGTTACCCCGAACTCAGGAGAGAAAAGAATAATTGAAAGCGACTTGGAGTGGATACGTCCTTTCTCTCAAGGAAGCATCTGCGGTGGGGGTTCGTTGCTTCAGGAGCCGACCCTCTTATCGACTCGAAGTGGACAGTTCTACGGGAGGGTACTTTGTCGATTCGGTGGAGACGGCCCGACTTCTGAGATCCGAGTCTTGTGCTCGGACGAGGAGGAGTACCTCAGGCCACTTCCTAGAGGGAGAGGCATGTAACACTTCAAGCAGTGCCCCTAATCAAGAATCATTCGCAAAGCAGCTTGTCATCCGAAAAGATTGGAAACAGACGAAGACGTGTCTAATCTTCAGTCGGCGGTAGGCGGAAATGAATGACTTTGGCAGCGCGTCTCATCAAGTCAAAACTAAGGCAGACCGACTACCTTGTCGGCTGCATCTCTGTTATTCTCAGTAAGTCAACTCCTTGTTGGTGGTTGTTTGATTGTTTCGTGGTGTTCGACCTGAGGCGGTCGGATTGTATTTTAATCTTGTGATAACGGAGGTAGTAAATGAAGATTAAATTTCTTTTAGTTATCATTTCAGATTGGACATGTTGTCCTATCGATTACTGTCGATTCCTTTCGATGTAACTATGTATGTTTTGTACAACTTTCTTCTGATTGTGTGTTAAAGGGACTAGGATCAATGTTGGGTTTCGCGCTTGGTTGAGACCCTCCTAGTCGAACGACGTCCGCTTCGTACCTAGGAGATCAGCGCCCTAGGAACGGACGACGATCGGGTCCGCTTGGCGTTAACCAAGCGTATCTATACTACAACGAACGAGCAAATGACCTCGGCTGACCTACCTCTGCAATTGCATCTAAAAACTTTCACACGTGGGTCCGTAGTTGGGTAGGGATACGCCCCTCAGGGTGGTGACAACCCCTTAGGGAAGGAAAGCCTATGCCCCGCGATAACCTATCCTGTCGTAGGGGACCGCAGAATGTACAGTTGGCGCACCCGGCTAGAGCGGCGAAGGAGCGATGCGACCGCGGTCGTCTTGGCGACTCACGGGATTATTCTACGTCGTTCCCGAGTCGTCTCTGTTTTTATTTTGTTCTCCTGTGTGACATGGCCGGGAGGGCTCTCGCCTTTGCGAAAAAGGCGGGAGCCGATGCGCTCGACATCGGATCTGGGGTGGCCCAAAAAGAAGCATTGGGGAAGACCGACATTTGGTGGGAAGTGCATGAAGTGTGGCTAAGTAGGCCACATCAAGGAGTATTGTCCCAAGGCAAAGCAGGGAAACCAAGCGAGCGAGTAGAAGGTGTAGCTCCTTCTACATAATTTGTGGATGTAGGTCGTATGGTTTGGGTCGGGCTAGACACTCCCTCAACCTCCCAAAATAGGATGTCTAAGGCTACTGACCTTTCTGTCACCCCTCAGTCACAACCTCACCAGGAGATGCTCTGCTATGTGATGTGACTGATTCCTTAGAAGAGCTAGATCTAGAATAGTCAAAAAAAGATCTAATGGCTTCTTGGGTGACCGTGGCAGAGGGCCCCAAGGGTGAGCTTGTCGTAGTGTAAGTTGATGTCGGTGGCTGCAAAGAAAGGCACTAGCAGACATTGGTTCCACCCGCAACTACATCAATCGGGCTTGTGTTGACAAGCTGCGCTTAAGGAACCAAGTACAATTGCGAAGTAGACTTGTAGTATCTGCTTAAGCCAACAAGCTGAAGATTGCGGTGAAAGACTGCATCAAGACCGAGTACAATGGCAAGTAGACCTGTAGTATCTACTTCAGCCAATAAGCAGAACATTTGTTGTGCAAGACTGCATCAAGGACATAGTGTGCACCTTCTCCTATGGGAAGCATAAGATTACACATAAGTTGTTTTGGCAGACTTTAATGGCCGATTGTATGTTAGTTTGTTCTACAATTACTATAGGCAACACCAAGAAGAGGGTATGTAGTATGTACCTAGTTTTCATTGCTCCATAGATAGAACGAGTCGTCGCTAAGTATCTAGACTTGTAGGAGGAACTCACAGGAGTTGTGGATAAGGAGATAGTTTATGATACACACATTGTCCAAGCAAGTAAAGTGCAAAGGGCAGGATCTGTAGGTGTCTCCAATGGAGTTCGATGAGCTTCGAAAAAGTCGAGGAAATGACCGACAAGGGATGAATTAGGCCAGGCGCTTCGCCTTATGGCGCATGGGTCTTCTTTCTGCCAAAGAAAGGGGGTACTTTGAGGATGTGTATTGACAGGGGCCTCAACCCCATTATTGTGGGTAGCGGAGCCTCTACCGCGCATCGATGACCTCTTGGATAAGGTGCAGGGAACAGGTACTTCGACTGGCGTCAATGTTTTTTTGGTGATCGCGCCTAACATCAGATTCCTGGAAGCGGGAATCCTTTGTCAAATTAAATAAAGTGGAGCTTATGGAACCAAATATTTATGTTGCGGTCGCGCGCACCAGAAATGTTGGCACATTATGTCCTCCACGAGAGTAAAGCCGCATATTTTGTGTTATTCTATTTGAACCATGGCTGTGCCGGCAACCGGCCGGTTGAACCGGCCCGGATCCAACCGGGCCGGTTGGACCCCGGGTGGTCCAATCGGAATTCCGGTTGGGTCCAAAAGTGGGTCAATTTTTTTTTTTTTTTTTTTTTTTGATTTGAAAACATGGTTG
>BFEA01000006.1:4547338-4582756 GCA_003427395.1 Chara braunii | reverse complement strand
CCTACTACTACAATGCCGAAGTTGACGTCAACAGCTTCACCGAAGTACGAGCATATGCGGCCAATGCCGCTCGCCTCAAACACCAGGTATGACTCCCGCTTCGCTCTCAACCCCGATCCTCACCGCACAGATGCCTCTAGCACCCAAGGACCAACCTGCGCCCAACCCAGCTTACAGCAGGCAGCGTGGCTATGGCTGCCTGCTTCTTCCACACTCGCCCGTGAGTGCGAGGGCGCCAGCCCGCAAAATAGCGCAGCAGCGCTTTTGCCACATGCAGCCAGCACCCGAATCACAAATGAGGAGGCTGGCCCTTGCCTATATCCCCGTGGCCTGATTGCGTCCAGTCCAAGAAGCTTCCAGTAGGCCCCGGTAGCCTGAGGCCCAGTCCCGAGGAATGCAGGCATTGGGCCTGAAGTAGTTGCATGTGCCCAACTGCTTTCGGCCTGTACTTGGCCCGGTACCCGTACCCAGCCCAGGGCCTGCTTTACATTCATTCACAYGGGCGGCCCAGGGCCTGAGTTCATTCAACCAACTGATGCTGTGCAACTGCCTGAATTTCCCCATTTGCGGGGGTACCCTGAAAATGAGGCCCTGAGGGCCTGTCGTGCCTGCCTTCACTTAGGGCGGCCGACTTTGTTGCAAATAAGGCCCGTAGGGCTAAGCGGGCATAGCCTCGCACTTTTTTGAAATCTTCGGAAATAAGTAGAATTAATTATTATTTCTCGGCCTTTCTCCCTTGAAATTCGAAAATAAGTTTAATTAATTGTTTTTTGAAATTTTTGTAATCCGAAAATATGTTAGAATTAATTAATTACTTTTTGACTTTTCTTTGAAATTCGAAAATAATTCATTCTTTTTATTTTTTTTGAAATAACTTCTTCTTAATTCCTTTTTTGATTTTTTTTTTGTAATTCGCAAATACTTTAGGATTAATCAATTCTTTCTCATCATTTCTTTTTTGAAATTCGAAACGACTTTTACTTCGTTCTTTTTTGAAAATTTTGAAAATATGTTAGAATTAACGAAACTCCTTTTCTTTCAAAAATAATTTTAATGAATTCTTTTTCTTGTATTTTAATTTTTCGAAAAATTTCTTGAAACACGAAAACGCCTTATGATCAGTTCTTTTTTCGAAATTCTTTCCTGAAATTCAGGAATATTTTAGAATTACTTAATTCCTTTTTCAAAAATTTTCACGTTTTCTTGTAAAATTATACCCCAAAATTAATTTTAAATAAATTTAAACCCAAAATCAGAATTTATTTTTCTTCGAAACTAATTGTTTCCTTTCCCTTTTTTAATATTTTCAGCGAAGATTTTTGGAAAATTTCGATTTGCAAGTTTCTCCTTCGGATTCTTTTTAATTTATTTCCAAGGTCGTATTCTCAAATTAATTTCGAATAACTAATTAATTCGAATCGGAATTAATTTATTTTAATTCTTGTTTTGCATTTTTTTTAATTTTAATTGTTGGAAATTATCTTCTTTGATAAATCACTTGATGATGTTCTACTCTTGTAAATAGGACCCCCCCCCCCCCCCCCCTCCCCCCGAGCATGCCACGTTCAACCAGGAGCTCTTTACGCGTCGTCGCTGCTGCTGCTGCTAACGCAGCTGCAGCTGCTGCTGCTAACGCAGCTGCAGCTGCTGCTGCCACCTCATCCGCAGCTGCCACCGCTTCCTCCCCCACCATGGCCCAATCATCCAGCATGGATAGGTTCGACATTCGCACGGACTCCGTCGACAGCATCGCCCGCAGCCTCGCAGGCGAGCAAACACCAACACCCGATGCCGCCACCGATCTCGCGACACTCATCCGCATGATGACATCCCTCCAGTCATCCATCAACGACATCAAGGTCGTCACCACCACATCCCCCCCCCCCAACCTCGGGTGCCACCACCCTTCCCCTCCCTCCGCTTCCACATCTACACCAATCACCTCCTCCCCCATATCCACTGCCCTCTCCGCCAGCACGCCATCCATACCCCCACCCGCATCTACCTCTACCCCCACCATACTCACCCAGCCGACGAACCCCTCCGTCACACAGTCGTCGACCATTCCCTCGGTCAAAACCCATTTTGACTTCGTTCTTCATCACCTCCACCCTCCCCAGCAATACTCAAATTATTCCACAAGTTGTGCATCCTGCCCTTCCACTAAACCCCCCCAATGCTCTCATCCCCACCAACCCCGCCAACGATTCCACCCTGGTCGACTCTTCCTCTCCCACCCTTGATTTCAATGCCCTTGCTGCCACTACCCCCAGAGAGGCAAAATCCCTCCATCCTTCCGCGCCAACGAGATTCCCACCTTCTCAGGCCAACCCCATGAGGATGTCTTCCTCTTTCTCACCAAACTTCAACAAACCTTCTCCCTCCACAACATCCCTGTCGTCCACTGGCTCCCCATCGCTGGCAGCAGACTCCTAGACAGCGCCGCTCGCTGGTGGTACATCGAAATGACCAACCACCATCACACCAATCTCCGACCTCACACCTTCCTTGAGTGGGCCACCCTCATCACCTCCACCTTCCGTCCATAGAAAATGGTCGACCGACTACATCGACCAATTCCGTTGGCTCCAACAAAATGCCCCCACCGACTTTTTTATGCAATACGTCAGCTCGCTTCGTCAACATATCCCCATCGATATCGTCAGCGACTTCGCCTTCATCTTTCGCGTTAAGCGCGTATGCCGCAAAGACCTAGCGCTCGTCCTCGTCTGCGAGCCACCCATAACCCTCGTTGACCTCCTCACTCTTGCGCTCCAAATCGGCTGCAGCTTCTCCCTCTACAAAACTGCACTTACATCGATCCCTCCCCTCCCTTGCTTCTTCCACAACATCGCCTCCGAGGACACCTCCTTGGACGAGTTGTCCAACCCCGACCCCGACACCCTCTCTGATCCACTAGACACCAGATCGCTCTGCCTTGACGAACTCTCTACCATCCACCTCATGCGGATGGAAAGGAGAGAACGCACCGGCCGTCCTCCCGTAAACAACCCTCCGACCTGTCTCACGAAACTCACGCCGGAGGAGCGAACCTACCTCCAAGATAAGGGTGGATGTTTTTGGTGCCGACAGTTAGGACATCGGCAGACAAGCTATCCAAATGCCAGACAGTTCACACGTCAGGCACCCAGGTCCGCGGCTCCCCAACCCACCGCTTTCGCATCCGCCACTCCTAGCCCCTGCTCCGCTTGAACACCGTCCCTATGATCACCACGTATCCATCCCGACATCGACGACTAGTCTGCTGGCCATCCCATCGGTGACGATCTCCTCCCCACCGGTGACCCATTTGGCATCGACAATACGTCTGCCTCCCCCCTCTCCGGTGCGACACATCCCACTGGACGAACCCCAGGCGTCGCGACCCTCGTCGCCTGACGCCCCCCTCACCGCCACATGTTCCGCAACCCTCCTTCCGAATCCATCCTCTGTCACCTTCTCTGATGTTGTTGAGGAACAAGCCTGACTCGATCAGCTTGTCCGATTAGGCAATGAACAACGCCGCCTCAACACCATATCTCCAACGCCAACTCATCACGCTTTCACCTCAAATTCATCGTCGCCACCCTTGGTGTGTCTACGACTAAGTTCTGGGCCCTCCTCGACATTGGAGCCACCGGTAACTTGATCACCGACGCGTGTGTCCGGAAAGCCGGTCTTACCTCTACCGGTTACGACACCCCGATTATAATTCGTTTAGGGGACAAAGACACCGCCGTCATAATAGACTGCACAGTTCCCGAGATGACCATGTCTGTCGGAACCCTCCGCTGTCGGGTCTCATTCATAGTAGACTGCACGGTTCCCGAGACCACCATGACTGTCGGAACCCTCCATTGTCAGGTCTCATTCGATGTCATGCACTTAATGTGCGACATCATTTTGGGAACACCGTGGCTGGACCACTACATGCCATACTCGTTCCACCCCAACTTCATCCGCCTTACCCCTCACACAACCATCGACGTTCCCTATCTCCCCTATCCCCCCTCCCCCGGCTCCGTCACCACGCACCAATTCCTTCACATGGCTCGTACGTACCCCGACTCCACCTACTATTGCCTTGTCCTTGATTGCGAGCGTCCGGAGGACTTGCTCCCCTCTCGGCCGAGTCACGCAGGAGTTGGACCAACCTCATGACGAACGCGCAAATGGAGCTTCCTTAGGTCGCTCCGGCCGAGTGCGCCAGCCATACCTCTCGCGAGCCCCTACGACAGGATAAGGCCTACGCGAGGCACAACTTACCTCCACCTTACGGGAGCTGTCACCTCCCTTCGGTGGGCGTATCCCCGCTATGCTACCAGTCCACAGTACGAAAGCTACGCGGTTGCAATCGCAGAGGTGGACCAGCCGAGGGCGTTTCTCGTTCGTTGTAGTATAGGGGGTACGCGCGGTAATACGCCAAGCCGACGTCTTGGGGGGCTGAGGTGCCAAGCGTGGCCCGACGTCGGTCGATTAGGACGCATCCCACACACCACGCGCACGCCACTTTACGAACACAAAAATAAAAGGCACACACACACGCACATCGAACAACGCGACAACACTCCTAGTCCCTTCAGTAGCCGTCCCATAACTTCCCGGCACGGAAATCGAATAGGCGTCGCACGCGAGACTTTGTATAAAACCGCGCGGACGCAGGGCTAACTCATGTCGACTCGCAATGCAAGCGTACGCAAGCGGTTACAGTGATGGCGTACTATGTAGTACCCATACTCACGCGGTCCTCGCTAATCTCAAGGGTCGCATTCGACACTCAAGTGTCGGCTGACACGCGCCTTGAGGGTTAATCTCTCGACGCTGGACAACCGCCATGCGCGGTTGCCATGCGCGGTTGAAGACCACACACCCTCTTCTGCACTCTGTGCACAGTGGGTGGTACACAGGTCCATACCTGTGGTGGCAGTCGCCTCTTACTGCCCTGGAGATGAGTCCCACTCCGGGCCTGGGCGAAAGTCAAGGGGTTTGACTTTGACGGCTGCCACGGACTACAACGTCCAACTATACAAACTCTAAAAAGCAAGGGTAAAAAGGGAACCTCCCTTTGCTCTTGAGACATAATCCAGTTAACCCTTATTCACACTCATTGTAGGCCTCTCAAATAAACAGGGCACTTATATATACGTAAGGGTTGATTATATAGGACGATCACTTCTCACAGTCACAGTGAGGTCCTCTCAGCCATATATGTATGAAATCGCAGGCAATCACATCCAGAGTCCGAACCACAACCATACATGTAATAAAATCAAAGATTCAACCAGAAGTCCACGCACTATATGGAGTCAACTTCAACCATTCCTCGCACTCATACCCCTTGCTTTAGCCATACAAGCCTCACTCGTGCAACTCTTAAATAAATACTCAGTACTTTTGTTGGATGGCCATTTATTAAAGTCCGGGTGAAAACACAACAAAACAATTCAAATCTCAAGGTTAAAGCCTTTAGGTTGAGTGGCAGGAGTGAATTGGAGTTGAATCATAAACCGACGAATCGGCAACCGACCTGTTATCAGTGATAACAATAGATGATCCTTGTAGGATCAAGCTGAACTAGTCCAAGTCCTGAATCGAAGTCCAACGAAAGTCTGTACCATAAGACAGGTCAATGCCCAAACTACATTATCAACATATGGGGGATAACCCTCCATAGCACATTCTCACCCAAGTTACCTGCCAACTAAATCGAAGTTTACCCCTAAGCCAGTGCCCAAGCAAAGGTAGACTAACGGCAGGATCTCCCCTATTCAGGGTGGATCACCCGAATCGTCACCTGTCAAAATATAATCTCTCCTCTAAACTAAGAAAATTTCGGCAGCGCTTCCCGTAGGAAAAGTGTCTTTCCAGAATTTATATTAGCCCAAATATGAAACCAAAAATAGTCTTTGACTTTCCAAAGTCCAATTTTGTCTAACTCCCTGAATTAGCAAAAATTTGGGCAGCACTCCCTTTAGAAAAGGGGACTTTCCAGATTTTTACTAAGTCATATATAAACTTTAGACAAGTCGAACTTTGACAAGTCAAAACTTGACTAACTCTTTGGATTTGCAGAAATTTCGGCAGCGCTTCCCATAGAGAAAGTAGCTTACCAAAATTTATACAAAGCCAAGTATAACAAAAGATCCTAGAAAATGCGAAAATCGATCTAAGTAAAATAAACTTAGCTAAAAAAATGCAGGAATTGAACTAGCTCCTATCGCTCTAGCACGTGGCGAGCAACTACAGCAACTACCTGTCAAACTGAAACTCACACCAAGTAGTAGCCTCCCTCAGTCACATGCAGGCCAAACCACAAAGGTAAGTACTCTCGCCACCCCAAGTCAAACTTTGCAAACAATAGTTCGTAATCTCTCGATGCTTTATTCCCTTATACCCAGCTTACATAAGGCATAAAGTCAAGCCGTCCAATCTTATGGGATCTGCCTGACTCAGCCATTGAGTGTACACGAACAGGTTGCACAACTACTTCTCTCTTCCTTTTGGTGCATATGACTAAGCCGTTCATCTTAGAACAAGGCTCAACCGCCCTGAATTGTTTAATATCCAAATTATATATACTTCGTTGAACTTAATGTTCAAACATTGGGCATAGGACTGAGCCGTTCATCTTAGAACAAGGCCCAACCTGCCCAGGGTTACCTTCAATTATACTCTTAGTTATACTCTCTTCACTTCATGATAAGCTATAGTCAGGCTGTCCAATCTTATGGAACCCATGCCTGGTTAGCCTGTTCATAAATGGAATAATATAAAATATAGCCAAATCATAACCTTTTGGGTTCCAGCACGTGCGAGGCATTGGGCCAGACCGTCCAACCTTATGGAACACATCTGGTCCTTGCCAGGTTCATTTCTCTCTGATCCACTGTGTGCGGCATGAGTCCAAGGCCGTCCAATCTTATGGACATGCCCTGCCCTCAGCGAGAATTAGTCCCTCATAATGAAACAGGAAGGGGCTGAGCCGTCCAATTTTATGAACTTGCTCAGACCTCCTCGACCAAAAACAAAAGAAACAGAACAAAACCCCAACCAAACATGGCGACCAAACCCTCCAATCTTATGGTAAAGGTTTGACCCCTGAAAAGTCAGCCACAGTCAAACCCTCACAATTCAGAGCAATCAGAGCGTCCAATCTTATGGAACTGGTCTGACTCTCCATGCAATTCAAAAATAAACACAGCGGTCAGGCCATCCAATCTTATGGAACTGGTCTGACCCCATAGGACCCATTCAGGCTCAAGCAAAACCACCTTTCACCCACCCTTCCCCCAGATGCAACCCCTCCTTGTTCACAATCTGCTTTCAGGCAATCAACAAAACTGAAACTGAGATTACTCACACATCCCTTTACTTAGTCTGAGTTCATCGTGTCAGCCAAACTAGGGTCAAAGTAGGGGTATATGCAGTATACTCAGTCAAACATAGCAAGGTATACAGGTAGGGGTTATACCAGGGTATACAAAGGGAGGATCTATGATTACCTCTCAGATCCCTGCCCCCAGAACTCCTGAGTTCCGGCAGAGCTCCCGCAATCGGTGGGCTGACTCCCCACAGAGTCTTGACGCGGATTACGGGTTGCAATCCCGCCTGCCGCCTTCCTCTCAGAACCAACAGACTAGACTTAGAGTAAGGAGGGCAGAAAGAGAAAGAATTTAGACTCTCAGATCCAAGAGGGGCGCTCTCAGACTCGCAGGAGAGGGCCTTGATACCTTCAGCCGCCTGAGGGCCCCGCAATGATGGCCAAACAGCAATTAGCTGGGTCAATTCTGAGTCAAATGCTGACGCCAAGCCTTTCTGACGAGCCTCTAGTTCGCAGCACTAACCTCCCCCTTCTCAAGTCCAGTCGCACTGCATAGCTGCCGGTAGCGGTTGGCTATAGCCGGCGACAGTGTGCCGCAGCATGCGACAGTCAACAACAAACAGCAGTAACAGTTTTACGCGCAGTATGCGGCAGCGTTCAGGGCACAACCATCAGCAGCCTGCGACAGTAGTCTTCGCACAGCCAGTCGGCAGCAGCAGCTGATCGTGCCCAATCAACAGGCTCATCCGCAACTCGCACGGTCGACAACAGCTAGCAGCAAACGCAGCGCCAGCAACAGGCACAACAGCAGTCCGCCCCACTGTGCAGCAATAGCTATGGTTTACGCGTACACAGTCGACAACAACAGTTCTAGTGCGACGCACAACAATAGCAACAGTTCCATGCGCGCAGTCAGTCCGCATCAGCCTCACCACCGCAGGGCCAGCAGCCAGTAACACCTTCCGCACAGTCAACCGTAGCTTCAGGTCACCCCCAACCCACAGATGAGTTTCTCAGCCCCACCACTGCCCCTTGCTAATTTTAACTCTAGCAGGCGCCCCGCACATGCGCGATCTCAAGTCTATAACACTGCGCAGTCACTGCCGCGTCCGCCCGTCCTTCAGTCTCATTCCCCTCCGCTAGTTTGGTGGAGGCTGCACCTGAACTAACTGTGTAAACGCAAATGAATCCCCCCCCCCTTTCGCAGGAAAAACAGCACCAGCCAACCCTGTTGCGGTCGAGGTGCGCGCCGACGCCGACTGTGCAGCCCTCACCCAACTTGCTGCATTTGACAACAGTTAGGACTTCAAACCCGTAACCGCAAGTCAGTGACCAGGTAATTATCTCTCCCTCCCTGCAGTGAAGTAACAACGTGATCTGACTACCGTGCGATAGCCTGAGTGCCCTTCGGGGGTCAGCTACCCTTGCGGCTGGTCTACTGCAGCCTTACTTTCACAAGCTGGCCTTGCCATGACTCCACTCGGTAGCAAATAGTGGTGCTGACCACAGGCTTTCACACTGTAGCTCGACCCTTCCGTTCAATAGGGTGAGCGAAATTCGGTGTGAGTCTTCCAATAGGTCACGGGATACACTGTTTCCCCGTGTTGGGCTTCGCAACGCCAATCCTACTGCTCAGCAAGCCTCTAGCTCACGGCCACCTTATCCCATCGAATGAGGGAACAAAGATCGTAAGGATCTTCCGCAGAAACTTGGCCAGGTACACCGCGGCTTGGCATCGTAGCTCGACTTTCGGTCCGTCCCGCATCCCCAACTTTCGAGGTCAGTAGGCACTCTCTCCTTGTTTTTCTGCACCTCGATCTAAGTGCCCGCCATCAGCCCTGTTGAGGGAGATGGAGGGAGGCTGCGTCCGTCGATAGGATGGGCAACATCAAGCGAATGCTATGCCAGGATACAGGTGGGTACATCCCCGCCTCAAACCCCCCCTTCCAGCCCGCAACCCCTACACACCACGATGCCTAGCCCCTTGCCCAGGCTCCAAATCCGCCATTGCCCTTCAACTCGCGGGGTGCCCAAACCCCGGTTTTGCCTCCTACTTCGCAACGAACGGTCAGGAAACGACCGAGCCACCTTAAACCTCATTCGTCGCTATATCAGCTCCCACTCCTCAGCGCAGCCCATATCCCCTATAGCACAAAAACCGCCTTTCTATCGCGGATTTCGGGTCTGTCGTTGGACTCGCAGCCTCCCCAAACATCAATATCGGCCTTTACCCCACCCGATTCCGTCAAGGATCAGGTGAAAACTGCATCTTCCCTTCTTCCACCTCCCTCACTTCCACCATAGCCACTGCACACTGCCGTTTCTACTAATCTCTAATCCTACTAACTCTCGTCTGAAACTAACAATGCCATCATGCTCGCAATCATTGGAAACCCCAGTACAACACTTTTCCCGGCCTGGATCCAACGAGGAACGAACAAGATACGGGCTCTTCACCCCGCCACGAACATCCACTTTGCGCGTGAATCTGGCGCAAAATTGCGCCTGGGTGCACTACCTCTCCTCTGCCCTTTCCAATCAGTCTCACCATCTCCTCCCCGAATGTACCCGGCACGGTTTGTCGTTCGGGTTCGTTCACCCTTTCCCCTTTTGTCCTCGGCCTATCGCCTCTCCGTGCTGCCTCACCGCGCTCGTCACCCGCTGCAACGTAACGCTGCCCGCTATCGTCCTCACCGTTGCCTCGCTGTGCTGTCCGCTCTCCCTGGCTCTTTGCGCCCGCTTACCCACAGCGCCCAAGTCCCCCTCCTCTCCTTCTATGCCATCGTGGTCTTTCCCTTCATGCACCTGGCGCCCACCCCCGTCCGGGTCCATGCACCGCTATGTCACCCACCTTTCCCAGTTACTCCGCTACCTTCCTTCTCCTACCGCTCTTCGTGCCCGGCCCCCTCGCTCCCTTATCTTCTAAGTGCATGCGACCGAGCTCCTGGCCGGGTTCGTCCCGCCCTATGGCTCACGACGGCGGGCAGGTAGGATTTTCTCCCTCCGATGCCTCCTCCTTCACTTCGCCATATCCCCGACACACTAATTTCCCTTCCTACCGCCCGCTACACTCCACCACCCGTCATTTTGTCTTCACCCCCACACTAGCCTTACCCAAGAACCCCGGTTTCACCTCTTCCCCCGCCAAGAACCATGGAGCAACCCGTACACCATCCTCCCTTCACTGCGCCCGAGTCTTCTACCATCACAGCACGCACGCAGCCCACTTTCCCGTTTAAGTTCGGCCCTTTTCCCTTCGCCTGCACTGACCATGCCGGGTTGACGTCACCACTCAGCCCATTTTGGCAGCCTCTAACGCAGCCCGACCCGCTCGCATCTACCCGCCCGGGCCGCACAGCCAAGGAAAAGAGCGACCACAATCCGCAGCCGGCGCTCGGATCCTTCCCTTTGACTTATGCGCAGCTTGCTGGCGCCGGGGCAGAGCTTGTCTTCTTCAAACCATTCCAATTTTTAACGGATGTCCCGAGGGACTTCGCACCGGTCGGCACCCCTTCGCTACCGCCGTGGGCCGCAGCCGGGCGAATCTAGCCATGGGGTGATCGGAGTCACCCTCCGCCCCTCCTTGTTTACACGCACCCGGCGCGGCCCGCGTCCGGGTTCATCCGCGGACTTTAGCACATGTCACCCCCAGCTGGTGGGTGCCCGCTCTCGCACTTACCCACGTTTGGAGGCTTGGGTCCGGATGTGGCTGCAACGGGGTTCCCCATAGTACTGAGAAGGGGTAACCTCGGCGCTGCTACGAAAACAGTTTGAAATTGCACTTCTAGCAGCCCCATGATTACAGCACACTCCACGTGACCCCGCCCCAGGCCCGGTATCGTGTCCCAGAATCGGGACGCGAGTAAAACAAAAATAAACAGAAGACAAGGGAGGTAGAAGTAATAAAACTAGCGGGGAATTTAACGGGGAGCCCTACGGATTGCCCCCCCCCCCCCTTAGTGCCTTGGGCCACTCCTCCTGAGCACAATCAAAAGGGGCGCGCTCAAGGTCCTCGACTGCCATGGCGGTCCTTACACCCGGCGCCGCGCCCGAATCAAGGAGCGTCGGGGCATAAGGATCAAAATAACATGTCGTTAAATAGTAAAATACTTAGGAAAATTCCAAGCGTCCGGATGTGACGAACGGGGAACGGTAATACATTAGCACCGTTCCAACGCCGCCGACAGTAAAATAAAGGGGAATAGTCTCGCCGGGCCCTCAGCCCCTCGGCCCTCCTCGCGTCGCTCTGATATTCTCGCGCTGTCATCACTCATCCTCGATCCCTGAACCTCCGTCTCATGAACCCGATGCCGTAACCAATAGGGCTAAGCCCAAGCCTGAGACTAATATCCGCGGAGTGCCATATAAGGCCGTACGGCGCGGCGCTTTGGGGCGAGGGAAATTGGCCTGAGCCTCATCTCAGCCTACAACCGTGCGCGCGGCCGCCCAGCGTTTGCGCCGACTTACCAGGCTGTACCACGACTGCCACTTGTGCCACTCCGCGTGCCAAGACCTACCGCAGTCACACTGTCTCGCCGCCGTCGAGGTCGTCCTCCGTACGCACGCGCGCTTGTCTCGGTCAAGCGCACCAGTCAAAAGAAAAATATCCTTAAATCCTACTTTAATCAAGAATAAATAAATAATAACAATATCGTTAAACAAAACGACCGATGTCCACGCCGGCTTTACGATCAACAACAGAAAAGGATCACGCGCGCCCTAAACCTGCGCGCCTACGCACTCTCTATTATAGTCAACCATCCAGTCAACATAAGTCACAGACGCAGCCGCGCCTAGCGCGGTATACTTAAACTTTAAACCAAAACTATTTCCTGTCACTTGCAAAAACCAGGGCGGATACCCTTGTAAGGGTATCCGCGCCGACACCGCCCTCAACTCCATCCTCGACAAGTTTAAGGACGCCTTCCCAGAGTCCTTGCCCGCCCGATTACCTTCGGATTGTGGCGTATCCCACACCATCGATTTGCAGCCCGGTCACAGAAGCCGAAGAAATGAAGCGGTAACTTAATGAACTCCTTGAAAAATGATTCATTAAGCTAAGTTCATCCCGCTTCGGCACAAGCTGCCTTTTCGTCAAGATAGGCAGAACATCGGAACTTCGGATGTGCACAGACTGCCACGCCTTGAATCGGATCACGATCAAGAACAAGTACCCCCTACCTAGGATCTCCGATCTTCTTGGTCGCCGTAGTGGAGCCAAATATTTTACCAAAATTGACCTCCGCAGTGGCTTCCACCAGATCTGCATCCGAGATGACAACACCCACAAGACTGCATTTCGTTCTCGCTTTGGGCACTACAGACACTCCAACGCCCCCGCCACATTCCAATCCACCATGAACCACATCTTTTGCGATCTCCTCGAAGTCTGTGTCGTCGTTTAACTCGATGTGATCCTTGTCTATAGCCGCACCTTCGAGTCCCACCTTTAGCATCTCTGTGAAGTACTCTCTATCCTTAGAGACCAAAAATTCTACGCCAAGCTCAGCAAATGCACCTTTGCCGCTTCAAGCGTTGAATACCTTGGCTACATCGTCTTCGCTAAAGATATACGCATGGACCCCTCAAAGGGCACTGCCCTCATCGAGTATCCACCACCCAAGACCCTACTCCAACTTCGCTCATTTCTCAGCCTTGCCAACTAGTACCGCCGCTTTATCCGCAACTTCTTCGACATCTCGTACCCCCTCCACGAACTCACCCGCAAGGACGAAAACTTGGAACGACCGCCATCAAAACGCCTTCGACTTCCTCAAACAAACCATCACCACGACACCCGTCCTCAAGATCGCCGACCCCTCTCGACATTTCTACGTTGCGATTGACGCATCCGAATTCGCCCTTGGAGCCGTCCTATCCCAACACTTCCCTCGTGACACCACCAAAACCCCCTCCATCCAAGACTTCCCCACCCACTGGTGGCAGTCCATCTCCATGGACTTCGTATGTGGTCTCCCCAAGACCGACCGCAGACATGATTGCATCTATGTCATTGTTTGTCGCCTGACTAAACACGCCCACTTGCACCACATCGCACAGCGCCAAGGATGTCGCCGTTCTCTTCTTCGACCATGTCGCACGACATCACGGTCTCCCCGAGAACATCATCAGCGACCGTGATCCTCGCTTCCTTTCACAATTCTTGAAACACCTCTTAAAGCCTACGGAACCACGCTCAAGTATAGCACTGCATTCCACCCACAAACCGATGGACAAACCAAAAAGATGAACGATACTCTCCAACGAATCCGAAGGAAGTATTGTCATCCACATCAACACGATTGGGATCAGTTGCTCACCGCTGCCGAGATCGCCTACAACAATGTTGTTTGTCGTTCCACTAGCATGATTCCATTCTACCTCGACCTTGGCTATCATCCGCCCTTGCCCTCCGACTTCCTGCTCCCCTCGCAATTCAACCCCTCCACCCCTTGCCCTTCTCTCAATGAATGGATAGCAACAATGAACAAATTCCTCAAAGAAACTACCGAAGCCCTTGAAAGAACACAAGAACAACAGGTCAACAAGACTAACAAACACAGACGTGACGTGTCATTCAAAAAAGGGGACAAAGTCTGGCTCTCCGCCAAACGCTTTGAACTCGAACACGACTTGTCCAAGAAACTCTCAAAGAAATGGCTCGGTCCCTTCCCCATCATTGAACAAGCCTCCCTAGTCAATTACAAGCTCCAACTCCCCCGTGACATGAGTCGTGTCCACGCTGTCTTCCACGTAGAATACCTAAAAGAATACCATGAATCCCCACCCCAATTCGCTGACCGCCCATATCCTGGACCCCCACCAATCATGTTACCCACAAGCCTTGAATTCGTCGTTGAACCTATCATAGGACGAAGAACTACTCAGGCATATGACCACCCGGAACCAATCACAAAATACAAAATTAAATGGACAAGATACCCTGACGAAGAATCCACATGGGAACCTCTTGCTAGCCTTAAGAATGCTATGAAACCTATTCGCGCCTATGATTGTGCTCACCCTATATACATAATATAACTCAAACCCTAAACCCTTGCATAAACCCCGCCTTGACCCCGCCAAAACCCCGCATTCCTGCTCTACACACACCCTTGTACCCAGCGCAGCCCTTGCCTCTTGAACCCCCACCCCTGTCTGATCCGCTTTTGCCTCCGCCTTGCCCTGTTCTTCCATCTGTCCTCCGCCACATCGTTGTCTCTCTTGTCCAAGTCCTACATGTGGCCCCTGCACGTCGCCGACGATAACAGATCTAATGGCAAGCGCACGAGGATGATGGCATGCTGCAGCTCAGTATGAGGAGATAAGACAGCTGGTTGGCCACAATGCTGTTCCCTTTGGCCGACACCTTAGACTCGCAAACTTTTGGAGCAGCACCTCTGACATGGACATCAAGATCAGTTTGCGACCTGCCATCCGGATCAGACCTCGTCATCAGGTCGTGTACCGGACGCAACGTGCTACTGGGACAATCAAGTTGAAGCCCTTGCCGGCTACATCACAGAACTGTTGAAGATTGCTTCCTCACCGCCACTTCTGAGACATCCTCTCAGACCCCTCAGACACCCCAGCACTTCAGCATTGAACGAACTTTTTTTTTTTTTTTTAATTTTTCTCAAACCTAACAATCTATAATCTTGTAGAACACCAATAGGACTACCCTGTTACTTGTAGAACCTCGATAGGATTACCGTGTTACTTGAGCATTGATTCCCTCACCCGTGTAGGACCTTAACAGGATTACCCTGAGCATTGATTCCCTCACCCTTGTAGAACCTCCACGGGATTACCCTGCTACTTGCATTACTCCCCCTTTCCTTTTCTGACTAGTGATCGGCCCCGTGCCGTCCTTCACAATTGTTCATTGGATCCTTGGCAGTCGGGACAATGCCTTTTAGAGGGAGAGGACAATGTTACGGACTCAGCCAGGGCTCGATCCCTGGGTTACCACCCGCCAGGCTGCTATTTTATTCTTTTTGAGTCTCTGATCTCCGGTTCCTGACTGTTGGCGCCCTCTGCAATTGGCGCCCGTTCTCAAATCCCGCCTCTGGCTCTGATTTTGATACTTGGCGCCATCCGACATTCTAGCGGCCAGGCTCAGACTTGCTGTTCAAGAAGCTAGTGGGTCTGATCTAGACCACGCCTCCTCTAGCTCCTCTAATGACTCAAACACATTCATCAACAAAGGATCCATTGAGGGACGACGACAACCGGGAGCGTTGTGCCACTCCGCTATTGACATGGGCCGATTCCTGAGTTGGTGGCGCCTTGTCGTCACGACCCTCTGCGAGGAATATCGAGGAGTTGATGTGGGCAATGGGGATTACGGTGGCAGGCGATGGCGCGAGGTTCCGTTGGTTTTGTCTGGCGCAGCCATTGACGTGATGCTCTGGCTGAGGGTTCTTCCAGCCTTGATAACCTAGGTTGAAGAGGTCGCTTGCTCCGTTCTTTGTTGATGTGGTGTCGCGGGTTGACATGCTAGAGGAAGGGGAGGCAGTGAGGGTGATTAGGATAGTCTTCATGAGATTTTGGGCATGGTAGTGGCCCTGCTCCTATGCTCTTGCGTGAATGTAGTGGAGGTTGGTTGGGCAGCGCCGCCAGAAAGTGAGGAGTGGGAGGAGGGACACTTGTTACAAGTTGAAGCGTCAAAAAGAGCTGGCGGTTTCAAGCGTTCGTTTGAGCTGGTGCGTCGGTCAAAGATACGGAAGCAGGTAGTGGCGCAATAATGACAGCGGCGATGGAGCAGGAGAATTTGGTGCGAACATGTGTGGCGCTCCTCGTGTCGGCTGCCTTTTCAATTTGATTTCGCTGATTTTAATTTTGCATCTTCTAATTTCCTATATTAGTGCTCACACAGTTATAATTGCAGCTTCTCAAATTTGGAAAAATACACTCACAATCTTATCTCCTATTTTTTTATCAGCCAAATTCTCATCTACATGTACACACATACACTTATATCCTTGAAAGCAATATTCGATCAGCAGGAAACCACAAAAAAGTACGGCCGCTCGACCTAGCCAGCGGCCGCCGAGCTGTTTGGGATCCTCAGAGACTTTACGCAACGCATCTCACTTGTTTCATTAATTAGACGGAAAGATAGAAAGAAAGAAAGAAAGAAAGAAAGAAAGGAAGGAAGAAAGAAAGAAAGAATGCGGCAATCCACTCACTTTGCGTCTACTTCAATTCTAATTTGCTGGATTGATCAATGTTGAGGTTTTCTTTTACATATGGTCGGCCTTGCTCAATCCAGAAAAGGTAATTCAAAGATTACAAAGGCACATTTTGTTTTTTTCGAGCCTTCGAAAGATTTTTTGTTTTGTTTTTGAGTAAATTTTTTTGTTTGCCAAACATTTTCTAAGATTTGTCGACAAGTTTTAAATTTTGATACGCACATTTTATTTATCTTTGTTTTTTTTTTATCAAATCGCAATTGTGGATAACGGGAATCGAATCCATATCCTCTGCTTGGAAGGCAGACTAATCAAGTAAAAAGACAAGATGTTTTTCAACAAAATATGATAAATTTTCAAAAGACTATCAAAAAATACAATAGTAGAAAGGTTTGTAGTAGCTCAGTGGTTAGAGCAAATGGTTGTTAAGTGCGCCGATTTTGACTTCTTTGTGGAGGATGTAGTTTGAACTACGAGATTGTTCAGAACATGTCTAAAACAATACCTTACCTTATCCCAAGAGGCTCAACTCTTGCGAGAGCCGACGAAGGACTCTAGCGAGCCTTTGGAGGCTCACCGCAGTGTTGGAAACAAATATAGGAAACACAGCATGGTATAGACAATTTAGAGTTAGGTTTCATAAGGATGAATAAGCTCAATTAGTTAAACACAAGTCAACTTTGGAGACTTTCATTACTCCACAGGCCGTTGTGAAATCTCCGCCAACGCGGCCTGTGTTTTACATATGATTTTCTTTGTTAACAGGAGAATCATACTAATCATGTAAAACAAAGACCCTTGATACAGGCGATCCTAAGTGCAACGAAGTTACCTCTATCAAGAAAATTCGGGAACGCCTTCAACTTTTTTGTCTGTGTGCCGGCACGAAGTGTGGCATCAAAGTTTTCATAGTACATGAAAATGGAAGGGAAATAGTTAGCAGCCTGGCCAAACTGATGGAGAGCCATGTGCTTGGAAATCTTGCACGCACGGTTCGAAGGGAAGCTTAGTCAGATTACACACACTGCTTACCCTGTCTATTGGGTCGTTGGTTCGAATCCAACCTAGGGAGTTGTTCTGTGTTCAAATATACGATCGATCGACATTTTATGCTAATATAATTTAATCCGATTAGAAACGATGTACAAACGTTTTGTTGCTTGCCTCTCTACTCTACTTGTGAAACAGCCCGCGACCTCTTATGGGCCCATCAACAAAACGAGAACATACAATAAAAAATGAAAAACGAATGGTTATTTCAGGTTGCTGGATAATCGCATATAAATTATCACAAAAGGTGACTCTAGGCCCCGATCAAATAACTATTGACGGTATACCTCGCATGAAAAGTTTTTGAAGCTGCGAGTCGCGATAGTCAAAGGAGAATTTGAATAGGGAGCAACTCGTATTCCGCCGAAATCGAGGAAGAACGAAAAGTGTCCACTGGGAGTATCATGCTCCAGGATAGGATCTTACAAGTAGTTCTTAGAATGATCTCATAACCTATTTATAAACCCTGCTTTTCCACTTATTCACATGGCTTCAGTCCGGGACGTAGTGCTCACATAAACCTTAATGTTATAATGGGTACCTTTCATGGTGCGCAATGGTATATTGAAGGATCCCTAGAGGCCGAAGGCCTTGGAGCCGTAAATCATGGAACTCTGTATAAGATCAGTCGGCGACAGTCCAAGATAAACGGATTCTCAAACTAATCCGCTTTGGAGTACAAACATTTTTTCATATGCCACACGGAGAGATTGAAGAGGCAACCATAAGCGCCTCCAGGCGGCGACCCTTCGGCCTTAGTCCCCTACTATCAAATATATACCTTAATGATCTCGACCACTTTATAAAAACAACTATCCGTGAATATAACAAGGCTCCAGCGCATTGGAACCGAAGGATGCATTACATCCGCTTCGCCGATGATTTTTTACTAACAATCTCTGGTCCACGATCAGAAGCAGTGAAGTAGGATATTTAACAAGATCAAAGTGGAAACACTTGCTAAAAGTATAGTTGGAATTAAAAAAGCAGCAGTAATCCGTTGAAGAAGCCAATGTGCCAATCTTTCATTCGTTTACACCTTTTTTTACGGCAAAGAGAATCTCAAGATATTCAATGTAACTAGAGAAGCTGCAAAAAAGAACATAATATTCTAAAAGTCCCAAGTAAAGTATTCTCATCTACATGGACACACATACACACAAACATATATTATTTATTTTGAATCGCCAGTACAATTCGTAGGGATCTACTCTATAATTTTGTATCCTTGAATTTCGACTATAATCTCCCAAGTAATTTTTTATCATGATTTTCTAATCTTGGAACCCGAAAACTTTGGAATTGTACTATCGTAGCTATAAATTTTGAAGACCCTCTCCGATAATTAGTTTTTCGCTTTTGTTAAATTGGTGATACGAGTACATGGTGGGGGCTGCCAAATGTTGATTGGCGCAAGGGGCAGGGGAATAATTGTAGTAGTTTTATTGCCGCCCTGCACTTTCTTCAGTGCATTGTTGTTAAAGATGTAAGGTGTTTTCGAGGGATATTGCATATTTATGAAGAGGCCCTGCGTTTCCAAATAGCGATCGACATTTTGGTAAGTGTGTCATTAATAACTGTGGTCGGTTAGATCGGATTGTTCTCGGAGGGTTGAACAGTAAGAAGGGGGTGGGGGAAGCTCTATCTCGCAGGGGCATCACAAGGTGGGGGGTGAATGTTTCAAAGAGGGTAGGGGCAGAATAAGGGGTTGCCCTATTTTCGGGCAGGGGCTGGTGTGTGGGTCAACATCAGTCCCAACGGAGGCAGAAGTGGGCAAGGGGTGGTTGGGGGCATGCTTTAGGTGGGTACTGCGTGCTCCTGGGGAAAGGGCGTAGATGGTTGGTCCTATATTGGGGCGGAGGGAGAGTGGGTGACTCGCCTCGGCGAAGGCAGTGTAGGGCTGGGGGGGAGGGGTAGGGAGAGGGAGGGGTGATCTCTCTCGAAGAGTTTAATATTTCTTTCCATTTGGTTTGCTTCTCAAAGAGGTTGTAGGAATAGGTGTTATCTGGCAATTCATCTGTGATCCTGCGAAGGGTGGTCAAATTTGGTGGCCCTCGAAGACCGATCCTAGAGCAATGCTGGCTGGAGCCGAAGCCAGAGCCAGGTGGCGCAACTCTGTGACCTAGCTTAGTGGGGGCGTGAGGCCTGGTAGACAGATCTGGGGGGCTGTTTGAGGGGGCAGTCTGAGTGGTCATCGGGGGTCGTAAGAGGAGCTATGTTGGCCGGTGTTGGAGCAAGGTGGTGCAACTCTGTAACCTAACCTGATGGGAGCATGAGGCCTGGAAAAGCTTCGGCTCGTGCTGAAAACAACCATGCTGGGTGTGGTCGTAGGTGGATTGAATAGGTTTCACCTATCTGATTCGTGGTTGGGAGGCTTTTTGACACATATTCTAGTGACTTGGTAGAGAGTAGTGGTCCATGAATGTTTCTGAGTTTTTCCTTTTCTTCAATTGTTCTTATCTGAAGCCGGGTAATGGCCCCGGTTACCCATTTTTTGTATTCTGATAAGGGACGTTGGGCACGGTTCCTAGCCGTGTTGCTCCCCACGAATAGATTGGAGCATCGTCTCAAAAAAAGAAAAAGAAAAAAAAAGCAGTGTTGCTGCCCACGAGATTGGAACATCGTCTCACCAAAAAAAAAAAAAAAAAAAAAAGTCAATAGCTTGGGCCATCTCTCGAGATGGTGAGGGTGTGTCCACCACCTTGACCCTAGCAGGAACAGTTATAATTCCTACTGGCCCGACCTGTTTCCGGAACGAGTGCCATAACGGTTGGCCACGTTGCTACCCTGGGAAGTGAAGGAGACCGGCGCCTACCCCATCGTAGGCGGGATCTTTTCTATCACTTTACGATTCCGGCACTTGAACTACGTATGACCAGACTGGCGACAACGAATACAAGCTGCACAAGTAACGATCTCTCCACACTTCCTTTGTAAGGCCCGCTTTCTCCCATGGAGGCGCATTGGGGTCTACTTGACTCTTTGACCGGGAACCTCCATGATGTCTACCGGTCACCTTACCTTTTTGTACTGAGGCAGCGACTGCTCCACCCCTTGAAGGTTCTACGCTACCCGACTCTGACCCTACTCCCACTTGGAAGTCATCGTCTAAGTACCATCGTTATTGACGAACATTATGTGCCCCTTGGCCTTCCAGTAAGGAGGCGGTGTCTTTTTCCTACCGTCCGTTGTGGGTTGGTGCCCATGCCCGATCTTTGCCTCTAAATCTAGGGCCTTCTTGCTGAATGAGGGAAATTGTGGAAAGTGATCATGGCCGCACTTGCCAACGGATTCCTGATCTCCGGAGGGAGGCACCTCAGGTAAGTGGTAAGTAAGACCTCGGGTTCATAGCGTTCGGCAGGAACACAGATCAGCCGCTCTACCGTGTTTATGGCATCCCTTACTAACCTGAACAAGTGCGAAAGTCGTGACCGTACCCCTGTAACCGCACGTACCCGCTTAACAACCTCGCTGCAATCCCCTCAAGATAAGAGGCAGGCACAATTACTTCCTCGTGAGGCAAGGTTAACTTGCACTTCATCTAGACTGGCACCGTCGTCAACCATGTGTCGAGGTCCTCACCCTTCATATCTCCTGAGAAGGGTTTGGGTGATGCGATGGCAGTCTTCGGAACCCACTGTCCTTATCCTGGTGTCGGGCGGCCCAAGCCTTACGCCGCCTTGTACTTCCTTGATGATAACACTTGAGGAGGACTGAATTCAGTCAATTTGCCTGGCAGGATCACGACCAACATCAAAAGATATGATATCAGATTCGCGCAACGAGTGTCGAGGCCGATGCGTTAGGAAAAAACCGAACCATGAACTTTGAGGGAGCGCCCTTTTACGTGCACTACTGGGGCATATCATTGCCGAGGCACAAAGGCACAACTATTACAGAGGAAGTGTCGAGGGCCCGGATGAAGAATAAGGACGAGAAGACCGGGCTAGTATTAAGAGTCGGGCGATGAGACAAACAAAAGAGGGCGCCGACTCTTGAGACGGGCCCCCGGGCGGACTAAGCGGCGGTAACACCAAGGTTCAACACGGGGTCAGTCTCGTAGGGAAAACGCTATGCGGATACGTTTTGGGCCTGGGCGCGTGGCCCTAAGAAAATGCCTAAGGGGACCTACAGGCCTAAGGCGGGGAAAAAGGGCCATAGAATTATTAATTCCGGGGCTCAACCTGCGAACTCTAAAAGACTCGGTACCTCTCATGTGGGGTCCACGGGAAAGGCGGGCCCAGACCGAGGTTCGGAAGGAGTCCTGGTACCAGGGCGCTGCAAAAGGCCCGGTACCTGACAAAAGGCCCCCTTCATTGAAAAACCCTACGGGGACCCAAACAGGCCCGGGCACAGGCTCGGGAGAGCCATGGTACCGGGGCACTGCAAAAAGCCCGATTCCCGACAAAAAGGCCCCCTTCGCTAGAAAACCCTTCGGGGGCCCAAATAGGCCCGGGCGCAGGCTTGGTACCAGGGCGCTGCAACTAGTGGGCAGCCCCGGGGCGTGAGACACTTGGAGAGAGGAGGCTGCAACACATAAGAGCCGAAGGGGGCTCGAGGGAGGGACCCTTTCCGCATGCACGGGAGGAGGAAAGTCGAGATGAGGAGGAAGCGCGCACGCACTAGGGAGGTAAGCGTGCACAGGTACACACGCACGCGCACCCTGCGCACCACTAGGCGTACGGGCGCCCAAGCCCACGCTGCCTCACGCACGGGTGGGAAGCTGCGCGCACGGGTGCGCAGCTCCACGCTCCTCGCACACGGACGGGAAGTCGCGCGCACGAGCACGCAGTCCCGCGCTGCCCCGCACACGGACTGGAAGTTGCGCGCACGGGCGTGCAGTCCGGCGCTGCCCCACGCACAGACGGAAAATCGCGCGCACGGTGCGCTGCTTTGCGCTGCCTTGCGCGCGGACGGGAAGCCACGCGCACGGGCGCACAGCTTCGCGCTGCCCCTCACACAGACGGTGTCGGGACCGGTGGGTCCCGAATAACATCCCATCACTTGAGAGCCTATATATAGCCAATTTGTGCACGATAAAGAAATCTGGAGTAAGGAGACAAGAGAGAGAAAAGACAAGGGACTAGGCCATCGGAAGGAAGGGTGCCCTGGGTTGAGAACTGCAAGAGGAAAAGGCCAGCGACGACAAGTCAGCAAGAGCGAGGACATGGGCGCATAGGGGTGTAGCATGAGGCCGGGAGGGCCACGACAGTTTGGCATAACCAAGGCCAAGGGGCCGCCAACTTACAAAATGCGGCGTGGCAGACGACAAAAGAATAGGGCGGCTGAGAGGTGGACGGCCCCGGTGGCCGTGGGACGCTAGAAATTAAGGGGCCAACATGGGGGCCGCCCCTGCCAGTTAACAGGGGCCTTGGAGTGGAAGCCTCAACCGGAGAAACCGGCGCGGGCAAGGCCAGGAAAGACAAGGGAGAGGGGTCGTCGTGGGGCGGTAGACGCCCAAAGGACATGGGACACCCAGGGGAAAGGCATCAAGGGCCACGTGGGGCTAAGTAAAAATAATGGTATCCGGGATAAAATATGTCGGGGACCACCGGTGGGGCTAAGTGTCGGGGACCACCGACGGGACTAAGTGTCGGGGATCGTTGACGGGACCAAGTGTCGGGGACCATCGACGGGATAAAGTGTCGGGACCACCAACGGGACAAATGGCGGGGAAATGAGAAGGCCCCAAGAGAAACGATGGAGCGGAACAGGGGTAAAAACAATTAAAACAAGGTGCACCGTCAAGATCGAGATCTTGACGGCCAAAAATATTAGCACCGCTAGTGCAAGCACTAGCACTAGCGGTAGCAAACGGAAATGCCAAAAAGGAAAAGAAAACATAAAAGAACTTGAGATGGGAGGCATGGGAGTGCGCTCGCCGTGAGATGAGAGGCCGAAGGAAAGAAAATCAAATAAAAGAAAAGAAAACGCTCTTGCGAGCGCGGCTCGCCAGCAGAGCAGAGTGGGCCTAAGTAGATTTGAACTACTGACTTTACACTTATCAGGCGTATACTCTAACCAACTGAGTTATAGGCCCATGCTTGGAAAGACTTGAACTCTCAACCCCCAAATCCGTAGTTTGGTGCTCTATCCAATCTGTCTCTTATACACATCTAGATGTGTATAAGAGACAGATCCAATTGAGCTACAAGCACATTCATTCGTCCCTTTCGTCTAGGGGTATAGGACATCGCTTTTTCATGGCGAAGACACGGGTTCAAATCCCGTAAGGGATATATATGATATGATATCTATCATATCAAAGGGCCAGGTCAGGCGGGTCACACTACCGAAGCCTGTCAGTTGCATTAATTTAATTAACAAAAAACAAAACCACACATATGCCTACAATGAATCAATTAATTCGTCATGGTAGAGAATCAAAACGACGTACGCAACGTACTCGAGCTTTAAATCAATGTCCTCAAAAGCAGGGAGTATGCCTTCGTGGATCAGCATCCCTCAAGAAATTGGAGTCAAAAGAGACCCGATGTAAAAAATAGGCCTCCGGGAGAAAATTGGAGTAGGAAGGGCCACGATGGGAGGAAAATAGAGGTTAAGGGAAACTCACATGGGCATGAGAAGGCCATTATTGCAGTCCGAGATGTAACGAACTGCACCATGGGCATAGGGAGGGCCAAAACTAAGAGGAAGGGCCTAGAAAAGGGCTTTAACGACCACTTGACACTTGGCATGCTAAAAAGAAAAAGAAGGAAAAGAAAAGAATGTGGGAGAATTAGACAAAAAGAGTGAGAGGAAGTGAGTTGGCCGTCAGTAGGGACTGGCACAAGTAAGGACTGGCAGGTTCCTACTGTCCAAGAAAGGAGGAAAAGAAAAAAAAAAAAAAGAGAAAAGAGAAGAAAAGAGAAAAGAGAAGAAAAGAGAAAAAGGCTTTAACGGTAAAAAACGGCCACTTGGGGAGATGCATCCGTGACCAGATTCCTTCTGGAATATGGCGGCTGCAAAGGACCTTGATTTTCTTTTCATTTTGCAGAGAAAATCAAGGAAAATCAAGGCCCCATGCAACCGAAATATAACGGATTACATGGGGGAGGAGAAACACATGTTTTAGGTGCATCCGGAGTCAAAATTGAGTCCGGATGCACTTGGAAGTTGGCTGTTTCTTTTTCTTTCAATAGAGGGCTAGTTGTGGGACATTGAGTCCGAGTTGCAACGGACTGCATGGGAGGGGGAAAGCACATGTTTTAGGTGCGTCCGGAGCCAATATTGAGCTCGAATGCACTTAGGAATGAAATGCTTCATTTTCACCTAGTATGGGGCAAGTTGAGGGGTTGTGGGACTAGGGAAATGACCATGATTGCAGTCCGAGAAATAATGGACTAGGCTGAGGGAAAATGAGCCACGGCAAGCCCAAAAGGCTAGAAAGAAGTGATTTCGGCATGGGGCAAGTGGAGATGGTAAACGGCAACCGTGAGATGAGATCTCACGGCCAAGAAAAATCGGCACACATGTGGCACCTAAGAAAGAGATGGTGGAACCACCAAGGGCAAGGGGGTCCCAAAATAAAAATGGGACACCATCCGGGATGTTATCGGGGACCAAGTAGGCCCAAATAATAAAAGTCGAAAAATGGGACACGCGCCAGCGGGACAAGAAAATGGAACTAGTACGAAGGAAAGTGGCGGGGACTTGAGGTGTCCCAAGGGAACCATGAGCCAACGTCAGAAATGACCATGCAAGGATCTCGACGGTGGAAAATATTAGCACTACTAGTGCAAGACAAATGGGAGAGTCATGAGGAAAAAAAAAGTGAAATAGTGGTGTTGGGAGGGCTGCCCAGCAGTCCGACATATCTCGGACTAGCTAGGCATGAGAAAATAGAGCCTCAAGAGGCTCAACATGAGAAAAAGGCTATCCAAAGAAAATCGGAGCGAAGGGGGCTCAAAATTAGGACTAACGGAGGCAAAATAGAGCCCTCTAGCAGCATGGGGGTGCCATGGTTGTAACCCGAGATATAATGGCAAAGTGCCAGCCATGAATCTGCCCATGAATGAGGTCCCAAGGCCTAGAAAAAGGTTGCACAGTTGTTTGACACTTGTCACAACTGAAATAAAAGAAAAAGAAAGAAAAATGAGAGAAAATGGAGGGAGAATGAGACAAAAGGGGAGAAAAGAGTGTAGGAAAATGTGCCGACCTATTGGGACCTGCACAGTAGGGACCGACATGTTCCAACTGTGACGTCATCCCTCGTACAATAGAGGGGGGCAATGAGATATGGCCCTTGGGGCCACAAAATCTGAATTAAAAAGAAAAAAATAAGAGAAAATACGAAGGGGAGATGTCCATTTTTTTTTTGTTGGACCATGGATCTGAGATCAGATGCCATGGTGGAGAGGAACTAGCCGTTTTTTTGTGGGCCAGCCCAAAATGGCTAGCTCCGGAATGAGGCGGCAGCCCAAAATGGAAAGAAACAAAAGAAGGAAAGAGACAAAAATGTGCATTTGGCTCAAAAAGAGATAGATGCACCAAAAGTTGGAAAATTGAACTTAGGGGCCCAAATTTGAAGCAAGGGCTACTTGGGGGTAGCTCGGAATATTGTTGGCCTCGGATCTCAGCCAGATCCAAGGTTGAAACAACACCGAGGCATGAGAAAACACCTCATCCTACCAAAAACGGGGTAGAAGCTGAAAAAATCGAGAAAAAGGTCCACTTGGCCGTTTTATCTCAAGTAAAGTTGCCCCTTGGGCATTAGGACCCAAAGGGGCAGCATTTTGGAAATGAAAAGTAGGCTGAAGGAGGCCAAGAGGCAATCCGAGTTGGTACCAACCACTCGGACTGCATGTACTTGGCCAAAAAGAAGCCTAGGTACCTCTGGAAAGGCCTAGTAGTGAAATTTTGCCTCGGGGGCACCTCGGTTCACCTCAAGGCACATGGGGAGGCCCATGGGCTGGCCGGACTGTTGGCTTCAACCTACATAAGCTGGGGATTCAGTCCGCCACACTCACATTTGCATGAGTGCCCATGCTGCCCAAGTGAGTTCAGAGGAGCACTTTCTCACTTGGAGAGAGGAGAGGGGAACCCCTACCAGTTGGAGAGCTTAGAGGAGACTGTGAGCAAGGAGAGAGAGCTCTAGAGGAGAGTGAAGGTGAGGCTGGCCTAGGGAGGTGATCCGCCATAGCCCCCAGGGTGTGAGGAAGAGATAGAGGCTAGAGGGAGTCCCATTAGCCCTCCTAGAGGGGAGGACCCCATAACCATAGAGGGAGGAGCTTGCCATAGCTTGAAGTAGAGTTGAGAGAGGAAGGAGAGAGGGGCTTGAGGAAGAAGGAAGCCAGAGTCAAGGAGGTATTTGTGCATGAAGAGGAAGCTATATAAAGGTTGAGGCTCCATCCCCAAGTCATCAAGAAAGTGAGTGGAAAGGAGGAGATTCTTCCCCCTCTCCTTCTTCTTCTTCTTTTTCTTCTTCTTCTTCTTCTTCTTCTTCTTCTTCTTCTCCCTCACATTCTTCTTCTTCCTCTCCTCCTTCTTCTTCATCCTCTTCCTCACTTTTCTTCTTCTTCTCCTCCCTCTTCTTCTTCTTCTTCTTCTTCTTCTCCCATTTTTCTTCTCCTATTCTTCTTCTCCTCCTCCTTCTTCCCTTTCTCCTTTTTCTCCTTGTTCTTCTTCTTCTTCATCTCCTTCTTCATCTTCTTCCTCTTCTTCTTCCTCTTCTCCTTCTCCTTCCAAGAGACCAGTCTAACTCTTATATTTGTAGGTAATGTTCCGATTCTTCCGTGGATGATCTCATGCTCTAATCTTGTGATTTAGTCTAGTCTACCTCTTGCTTTTCACTCACATAGTAGTAGGTAATGCTCCGATTCTTCCATGGATGATCCCATGCTCTAATCTTGTGATTTGGTCTAGTCTACCTCTTGCTTTTCACTCACACAGTAGTAGGTAATGCTCCGATTCTTCCATGGATGATCGCATGCTCTAATCTTGTGATTTGGTCTAGTCTAACTCTAACTTTTCACTCACATAGTAGTAGGTGATGCTCCGCTTCTTCCATGGATGATCTCATGCTCCAATCTTGTGATTTGGTGTAGTCTACCTCTTGCTTTTCACTCACATAGTAGTAGGTAATGCTCTGATTCTTCCATGGATGATGTCATGCTCAAATCTTGTGTTTTGAACTAGTCTAGCTTGTGCTTTCCACTCACATAGTAGTAGGTGATGCTTTGATTCTTCCATGGATGATCTCATGCTCCAATCTTGTGTTTTGGACTAGTATAGCTTGTGCTTTCCACTCACATAGTAGTAAATGAGGTTCCGATTCGTCCTTGGATGATGTGATGCTTAAATCTTGTGTTTTGAACTAGTCTAGCTTGTGCTTCCACTCGCATAGTAGTAGATGATGCTCCGATTCTTCCTTGGTTGTGTTCATGAGTCACAAGCATGTGTTTGAGCAAGTCTCACTTACATGCATGGCTGTACTCTCACATTATGACATTCCATTTTATGCTTGGTTGTAGTCATGAGCCATAAGCGTGTGCTTGAGCAAGTCTCACTCTCATGCATGGCTCAACTCTCACATAATGACTTTCGGATTCCTACTTGGTTGCTCTTTCCTCCATGTGCATGTGCATTCACTAGTTCAAATCTTCACATTGTTAAGTTCATGTGTGTTGTAGTGTTCCGGTTCATACTTAGTTGGTCCTCCATGTGTATGTGTTTTTCACTAGTTCAATTTTCGCATTGTCAAGTTCATGTGTGTTGTAGTGTTACGGTTCATACTTGGTTGCTCTTTCCTCCATGTGCATGTGCATTCACTAGTTCAATCTTCACATTGTCAAGTTCATGTCTGTTGTAGTGTTTCGGTTCATACTTAGTTGCTCTTTCCTCCATGTGCATGTGCTTTTCACTAGTTCTCACATTGTCAAGTTCATGTGTGTTGTAGTGTTCCGGTTCATACTTGGTTACTCTTTCCTCCATGTGCATGTGCATTCACTAGTTCAATCTTCACATTGTCAAGTTCATGTGTGTTGTAGTGTTCCGGTTCATACTTAGTTGCTCTTTCGTCCATGTGCATGTGCTTTTCACTAGTTCAATCTTCACATCGTCAAGTTCATGTGTGTTGTAGTGTTCCGGTTCATACATAGTTGCTCTTTCCTCCATGTGCATGTGCTTTTCACTAGTTGAATCTTCACATTGTCAAGTTCATGTGTGTTGTAGTGTTCCGGTTCATACTTAGTTGTTGTTTCCTCCATGGGCCCTCAACCTCGAGGCTCCCGTAGGTGGCCCCCATGTTAACTCCTCGTTCTCTATCTTCCCGCGGCCTCTGGGCCGCCCATCCCTCGACTCCCTCATTCTTTTGTCGTTGCCGTGCCGTGATTGCTGGTTCAAGGGCCCCTATGCCTTACTCTTGTCGAATTCCAATGGCCCTCCCGGCCTCATGCTATGTTCTATGTGCCCATGTTCGTGCGCTCGCTCGCTTGCCGTCACTAACTCTTTCTTCCTGCAGTTCCCACCCTAGGTCATCACTCCCTCCTGCGGCCTAATCCTCTGTCTTTTCTCTCTTTTGCCTCCCTACTCCAGATTTCTCTGTCGTGCACAATTTATCTATATCCAGCCTCTCGAGTGATGGGAAGTTATTCGGGACCCACCAGTCCAGACATCGGGCTTTTGTGAAGAGGCACGTTGTGAACCGGACTTTTGAAAGCAGCGACATAGCGAGGGCATCGCGAAGCGCACTTGTATGTGAGATCGAGACTCAACGCACCCGGGGTTCGTTGAGGGACCCCAAAGGAGTGAGTGCGACAACGCGGGAAGGAATGGTCACGGTTGACCTTGAGCTCTGGCCCCTGTGGGCGTGACAATCTACTTCAGATACGGAGAGTTAGAGTACGGCTCTTTGGGATCGACGGGCACGGTACTGACGACACCCGATTGGAAGAAGAATCAGATCCAGGCTGCTTACAAGATCTGTCGGGACTCAAACCGACTCTCTAGACCCAGAGCCGAGATTTACTCGTGAGGCCGGAAGTAGTGTTATGAACCCTATTATTCTGGATTGAATGCGAACGATTGTTTTATTCTTGCCAGACAGTGACTTGTGAAAAACTTGTGCGTGTGCCAAGAGTCGGTCACGGTCTATTTTTACGTGGATGTGGACTAACGTGGATTGTGCAAGTTACAGGAGCCCCGACCAACCCTCGCGGGTGACAGACGCGGCGCGAGGTATAGGGTTTGGACGGCGTGCCGGCAGAGCTCTTCTTCCGGTCGACAGTGGCGCCGTTGCCGGGGAAGGCTGCCTCTCAGGACTTTGGTCCACCTGTAACCGCAGAGGCGAGAGAAGAGTTGTTGAGCAAGGCATTACACGCGTTGATGTTGTTCCTCTTTGGGAAGCAAGGGAGCATTGAGGCGAGATGTTGCAGGGGCATTGCCGAGCTGGGCAAAGGGAATTTCTCCGAAGGTACACCGAGGAACAACGGCTAGACAGTGGGAAGACACAATGGGACGCAAGACACCTGGTTTACGGGATCCTGAGAACAATTACAGCGGGGTACATAGACACGTTCGACACCTGAAGAACGAGATTCAGAGGAAACTTCTACAAGATCAATGTGGGTGGGGAGCATTATGATACTTGTTCTGAGAAACCTTCTGCTCCGTGCTTTGATGGACATGACGTCTTCACTTCCTTGATAACTGGGAAGTGTACGTGAAATACCGAGGATGAGAAGAGATTGAAAAGATGATTTACTTGGTCCGGAGTGCTTACCAATCTACTCCATGCTAGTGATTGGGCCGAGTGCTTACCAATCTACTTCATGCTAGTGATTGGGAGTGTTTCAAGTTCAAGCTATGCAGTGAATTTCGATGGGAATATTTTAAATTTCTTTCAACTGCGATGGAAACTCTCGAATTTACGAACGGAGGAAGTGAGCAACAAAGGCAGAGACCCCCACAGACACAGAGAGATGAGGACACTACTACAAAAAACTTAGCAGTGGACCACCATACTTGGTATAAGACCCAACAAGACAGCCTAAGCCAGTCAACCAAGCCTGAAGAAAATCTTTCTAATGATGAGCCCTTGAATGGTGTCCTTCCTGTAACAACAACAGACATAATGTGAAGATGACCACTCTCCAACGAGTGTTGTTGAAAGTAAGATAACACAGAAGCAACATGACGGCAATGAAGATGCGGGCTTGGAGAGGGAGGTCACCTACGACAATTGCAGGACCAAATGCGTTGTGGGCCTGCTTCTACCCACGTCTGAAGGAAAATGTGAGTTATTTATTGGTTGTGAAATTATCAATTGACCAGAGTCTGTCACGGTGTTGGGGTTTCTCTCTTCACCTACTTTGTCGAGGTTTCCCTATTCACCCTCTGGAGCCTGGCGAGACCGCTCTTCGGCCTGGCCAAAACCCTGGCACGCCCCCCGAACCCCCAGACCGGCCTGCATATTCCCTGCTAGGCCCAACCCCCTCCCCGCCAGTCGGTTATTCTTTGCTTGCAGGGTCCCCCTCTTCGCATCCTCCGCCTCTCCCTCCGACGACCGACCAAGCTAGCCAACCGCTTTTGTAGTCACCAGCTTCAAAAAGGGGGCGCCTGCTGTGTCGGCAGCGCGGACCCCTCCCTTTCGGCCCTTGCCTTTGGATAGCAACCTACGACTCAGGGGTTGTCGACCGAGACAGAGAGCCGTTTCACGGACTTAAGAAAATTGTTCACCGCGGGCAGCTTACCCCGAAGCGTATACTCAAAACTTCCGGGCCTCCGTTGTTGATAATGAATGAACCGCGAGCCCCGGAGTGGAGCTTTGATCTTGCAAACTTAAGACGAGAAAAGAGAAAAAAAAAAAGAATGCTCGCAGCTGCGAGCTTGCTCGGACGAATGTAATCAGACCTTTCGGGCCTCGCCCGCTGATAGTGAACCGTGACTCTTCGAGAACTGCAACGACTTTACAGACCTGAAAAAAAAGAAAAAAATATAAAAAAAAAGAAGAACGCTCGCAGCGGCGCGCTTGCCCCGAAGCATGTGATCGGACCTTTCGGGCCTCGCTCGTTGATAGTGAACCGTGACTCTCGGAGAAGTACTATGACTTTACAGATTTGGGAGGGAAAAAAAAAAAAGAAAAAAAAAGAAGGGAACTCTCGCAGCGGCGAGCTTGCCTCGTAGCATGTGATCAGACCTTTTGGGCCTCGCCCGTTGATAGTGAACCGTGACTCTCAGAGAAGTACAACTACTTTAAGGTAAAAGAAAAAATAATAAAAGAAAAGAACGCTCGCAGTGGCGAGCTTGCCCCGAAGCATGTAATCAAACTTTTCAGCCTCGCCCGTTGGTAGCAACCCGTGGCTCTCAGACGAGTGGCTAAAGCACCGATCAGTCCTTCAATCTCGACTAGACAGTGAAGGCTACTGGAGTTCAGCCCCGTGGCGCAGGCAGCGGAGGGGGCGAGCTTTTCTGCGCGAGCCAACCGCACCTCCGCGCACGCGAGGTTTCTTCCCCAAGAACCCCGCCGATTCCGTCTTCGCGCCCCACCTCCCGAACGCAGCTCACCCAAGCGAGGTCCCCGCCTTTGTTGCTTCCTTCGGATGTCGTAGAACTCTCTCTCTCTCTCTCTCTCTCTCTCTCTATCTATCTATCTATCTATCTCTCTCCCCCTCAGCCTCTCTCTTTCTCTCGTTGTCATGCGCCTGGTCGCTGAGCTCGGAGCGAGAGCACGCCCACGAACGCCTTGTCTCGCCCTTCTCTCTCCTCCTCCCGAGCCCTCACTCTCGCTGTCGTGCGCTGAGCCGTTGAGCTCAGTGTGAGAGATCGCCCACGAACGCCTTGTCTCGCTCTTCTCTCTTCCTCCCGCCTTCGGTCCCTTTCTTTCTTTCGCTGTCGTGCGCCGAGCCGCTGATCTCAGTGCGAAAGCACGCGTACGAACGCCTAGGCTCTTCCTCTCTCCTCCTCCCGAGCCCTCTGTCGTGCACCGAGCCGCTGCGCTCAGTGAGAGAGCTCGCCCACGAGCGTCTGGGCTCCCCCAGTCACTCCTCCTTGCTCGCCTTCAATCTCTCTCCTTCTCTCTCGTTGTCGTGCGCCGTGACTAGCCGCTGATCTCCGAGCGAGAGCATGCCCGCGAACGCCTCAGCTCGCTCTTCTCTTCTCCTCCCTAGCCCTCAGTCTCTCTCTTTCTCTCGCTGTTGTGCACCGAGCCGCTGAGCTCAGTGCGAGAGCTCGCCCATGAACGCCTCGTTTTGCTCTTCTCCCTTCCTCCCTCGCCTTCGGTCCCTTTCCTTTCTCTCGCTCTCGTGCGCCGTGACTAGCCGTCGCCAGCGCGATCGTTCGTGCGAGCAGTTCCGAACGCCGGAAGCAAGTGCGCGCATACGTGCGTTATCCCTTGTGCGCCCCCTGCCTTTTTTTTTTTTGGTCCCCCCTCCCTTCTTTTATACCTTTTCCTCCTTACAACTATCCTTCTTCTCTTCTCTCCGCCAATCTGCGCTCCCTTCTCTTCTCTCCCTTTCGCTCTCCCTTCTTTTCCATTCTAGCGCCAAACGTTTCGCCAAATTTTCGGTTTTTCGAAATGCTTTCGTCAATTTTTCAATTTCCCGCCTCTCCCTCGAAGTTCCCTCCGTTTTTCCCTCGAACGCTGCTTGTCTCTTTGCGATCCTCCCTCTCTTCTCGTCGATCAGATCGCTCGCTTCGCCCCACTGGAAAACCAGCCTGTATTTCGGCCAAGCCTTCGCCCAGGTCAATTCCCAGGAGCCTTCCTCGCGCCCTCGTCGTTTGCCCTTCCCCTCGAACGGCCTCCCTTTTTCCCTCCATACATCCCTCCATTACTTGGTCCTCTTCATTCTTCTACCCCAGCCTGTCATGTCCGCGCGGACTCATGCTGACTCGCCCCCGCGTTCTGCATGGCCGGCTCAAATTCCAAGTTCCTGTCGATCCGCTCGCGCTTGTCATCGCTTCTCCCGCCCGAGCTCGACTCCCCCCCCTCTCCCTTTATCAATCTCACCTCTCCCGGATCTTGTCTCCTCGCACCTCCCCTCTCCACCGTTATCAAGAACTGATTACCCGCCTCTTTCTTTCCCAACTGTCTCGGTCGCCCTCCCAGATCCCTTTCTCACGTCCTTCCGCCTCCCTCTCTTTTTGACTAGCTGGACTGCACCTCACCGAAGTCTCGGCCCGATACACAGAACTAGGCTCCAGCCAAGGCCTCTCTTTTCTTTTCTTGACCCTTCAGTTGGCCTCAGACGGTTGCGGCCTCTGCCTGCCTAGCTTCACCGCCCCTCATCTTTCCTTCTCGTTTGTCCAAACGCCAGCCCGGCCCCTCTTCTTCTCAGCTGACCTCCTCTCCTTTCCCTTGTCTGTTCTGTCTCACTGCACCTGACGACGGAGACGGCCGGTCCGAGGCGGCAATCACTGTCGATCCAGGTTATTGAGCTCAACCGCCCGGTCCAGCTTTCTGAGCTCCTCTCCTCTTCGCGGCCGTGCTCTCGTCTGCCCGCTACCATCTGCAACAACAACCCCCCCCTTTGGAGCACGTCTATCCGTGGCCAGTGTATCTTCCACGGAGACCGAGCCTGCTAGCCCCGTGACCGTAACCGTCTGCATTCTTCCTCACACAACACTTTATGTCTGCAAACCCATGACTGCCAGCGTTTTTCGGCCCGCCCTCTCGTCAGAACCATCTCTCTCACTCACGTCATTGGCCGTTTGTCCCCCATTGCCTGCTCTTCGTCGGAATCGCCCATCTCGGGTTCCCTCCCAACCCCGCTTTTTGCGCGGGCATCGGTCGCCTCTCTCCCCGTTCGTCAAGCGTTACCCAAACAAAGATAAGCAATCTCTCCCCATGTACATCCTCGGTAGCCCGGTAGTCATTCATAACCGAGGTCCAGGAGTCTCACCGATCCTCCGTTGTTGATCCGGCCAGTGCCCATTCCGTTGTACGTCGTCCGCCTCACGTATTCAGCCTCTGACACCGAAACTCCAATCTTTTAGGATCCGCCCGAGCCCGCTTGCGACCAAGATCCGGACCGTCACTCCGGCCGATCGAAGGGTTAGTACGAAGGCTTGGAAGCCTGAGGGCATCCACAAACATCATACCGACATGCATTCATTCGTCAAAACCAAGCAAAAACCATCAAAGGAAAAACAGTGTTTTTCTTTTCGCCCGACAATGGTGCAAGGTAATGATGAGAAAGACTATGCTTCACGGGCTAGCGATGAACGTATGAGGATCAGCGAACAAATTGAAATGGACGGGGATAAGAGAAATGTGAGAAGTGAGAATCGAAGGGCTTCGAGTTGGTTGTTGTACGAGCAAGAAGATAAAAAGGGGAACCTGCTAGCCCTTTGGCGATAAGGACGAAGCTCGTTAAGGATAGGAATGTTGGAGGCTACCTACGAGTGAGAGCTTCACATAAGTTTAAAGTTAGAAGGAAGTTATCTATCGCCCACTTGAGAAACATTTGTGGTAAGGGTGAGGCATACAAAGTGCAAGTGGGTGGTTTAAAGCTAAGCGGAATACGAGAGCCGAAATTGTGGCGTCTCGGCCTTAATCTTGGTGCTCAAGAGTATCATTGTCTACACATGGTTGAAATGAATGAGTCAAATGACACAATCAAGGGTAGAATTAGGACCTCAAGTGGCCAGTCATAGACAAGAAGGAGCTCTACAACAATTTCGAGTCTGATCGGGTCTAACTTGGAATACAACCGCAAGCCCGGGCTTTATTTTCATAAATGGCGGGATAAATCGAAAGTCTATTGGTGTCGAATGCTACTGAGCTGGTCACAAGAGCCGAAGAGGGACAAAACACCGAAGGAGAAGAGAACGGATGGTGGGAAGGGAGGGAAGTGACACCTGTTCTTCCAACCTTACCAAACTAGCTCGACGGGGACGTCGAGAAAGGGGGGGGGG
>BFEA01000006.1:4525469-4542321 GCA_003427395.1 Chara braunii | reverse complement strand
ATCGGGACTTCACCTACTACTACGTGAGTGAAAAGCATGAGTGAGATTAGACCAAATCACAAGTTTGAAGCATGAGATCATCCATGGAGGAATCGGGACTTCACCTACTACTATGTGAATGAAAAGCATGAGTGGGACTGATCCAAATCACAAGATTGGAACATGAGATCATCCATGGAAGAATCGGGACTTCACCTACTACTATATGAGTGAAAAGCATGAGTTAGACAAGATCAAACACAAGATTTGAAACATGAGATCATCCATGGAAGAATCAGAGCATCACTCACTATCATGTGAGTGAAAAACATGAGTTAGACAAGATCAAACACAAGATTTGAAGCATGAGATCATCCATGGAAGAATCGGGACTTCACCTACTACTTTGTGAGTGAAAAACATAAGTGGGACTTGAACGAAATCATAAGATTGGAGCACGAGATCATCCATGGAAGAATCGGGACTTCACCTACTGCTATGTGAGTGAAAATCATGAGTTAGACAAGATCAAACACAAGATTTGAAGCATGAGATCATCCATGGAAGAATCGGGACTTCACCTACTACTATGTGAGTGAAAAGCATGAGTGGGACTAGACCAAGTCACAAGATTGAAGCATGAGATCATCCGTGGAAGAATCGGGACTTCACCTACTACTATGTGAGCGAAAAGCATGAGTAAGACAAGATCAAACACTAGATTTGAAGCATGAGATCATCCATGGAAGAATCGGAGCATCACTCACTATCATGTGAGTGAAAAACATGAGTTAGACTAGCCTCTAGGAAGGAGAAGAAGAAGAAGAAGAGGAAGAAGAAGAAGAAGAGGAAGAAGAAGAAGAAAGAGATCAAGAAGAAAAAGAAGAAGAAGGAGAAAGGGAAGAAGAAAGGAGTATGAGAATAAGAAAAGAAGAAGAAGAACATGATGAAGAAGGAGAAGAAGAAAAAGTGTGGAGAAGAGGAAGACGAAAAAGTGTGGATGAAGCTTTTTCCTTCTTGCACAAACACCTCCTTGGATATGGCTTCCTTCTTCCTCAAGCCCCCCTCTCCTTCGTCTCTCAACTCCACCCAAGCTATGGCAAGCTTCTCCCACTACGGCTATGGAGTCCTCCCCTCTAGGAGAGCTAATGGGAACTCCCTCTAGCCTCTCTCTCTTCCTCACACCCTGGGGGGCTATGGCGGATCACCTCCCCAGGCCAGCCTTACCTCCACTATCCTTCTAGAGTTCCCTCTCCTTGCTCACAGTCTCCTCTAAGCTCTCCAACTGGTAGGGGTTCCCCTCTTCTCTCTCCAAGTGAGAAAATGCTCCTATGAGCTCAATTGGGCAGCATGGGCACTCCTCATGCAGATGTAAGTGTGGCGGACTGAATCCTCAGCTTATGTAGGCTGAAACCAGCACTCCAGCCAACCCGTTGGCCTCCCCATGTGCCTTGAGGTGAACCGAGGTACCCCCAAGGCAAAATTCCACTACTAGGCCCTTCCGGAGGTACCCGCGCCTCATTTTGGCCAAGTCTGAGTGGTTGGTACCAACTCGGATTGCCTCTTGGCCTCCTTCAGCCTCCTTATCATTTCCAAAATGCTGCCACCTTGGGTCCTAATGCCTAAGGGGCAGCCTCACTTGAGAGAAAAAGACCTAGTGGGCCTTTTTCTCAAATTTTTCAGTTTCTATCCCATTTTTGGTGGGCCGAGGTATTTTCTCATGCCTCGGTGCAGTTTCAGCCTTGGATCTGGCTGAAATCCAAGGCCAACAATATTCCGAGCTACCCCCAAGTAGCCCTTGCTTCAAATTTGGGCCCCTAAGTTTAATTTTTCAACTTTGGGTGCATCTGGTTTACTTTTTGGGCCAAATGCACATTTTTGTTTCTTTCCCTCTTTTGTTTTTTTCCATTTTGGGCTGCCACCTCATTCCGGAGCTGGCCGTTTTGGGCTGGCCCACAAAAAACGGCTAGTTCCTCTTCACCATGAGATTTGATCTCAGATCCATGGTCCACAAAAAAAACGGCCATCTCCCCTTTGCATTTTCGCTTATTTTCTTTTTTTAATTCAGATTTTGTGGAGGGGCCATATCTCTGCAATCCGGATTGCCCTCCCCCAGTCTAGGAGGGATGAGGTCACAGTTGGGACCTGCCAGTCCCTATTGTGCAGGTCCCAATAGACCGATACACTCTCCTTCACTCTTTTCTCCCCTTTTGTTTTATTCTCCTTCCATTTTCTCCCATTTTGTCTTCGTTAGTCTCAATTTTGAGCCCCCTTTTGCTCCGATTTTCTTTGGACAACCTTTTTTCATGTTGAGCTTCTTGAGGCTCTATTTTCTCATGCCTAGCTAGTCCGAGATATCTCGGACTGCTGGGCAGCCCTCCCAACACCATTATTTCACTCTTTTTTTTCTCACGACTTTCCCACTTGTCCCCACAAGTGCTTGGACTAGTGGTGTTAATATTTTCCACCGTCTAGATCCTCGATCTCGACGGTGCCATTTGCTTGTGCGATTATTTCTTGTGTTGGTTCATGGTTCCCTTGGGACATCTCAACTCCCCGCCACTTTCCTTCGTACTAGTTCCATTTTCTTGTCCCGCCGGTAGTCCCGCCGACGTGTGTCGCATTTTTTGACTATTTATTATTTGGGCTCATTTGGTCCCCGACAACATTCCGGATGGTGTCTCATTTTTATTTTGGGCCTCCTTGCCCTTGGTGGTTCCAATATCCCTTCCTTGGGTGCCACATGTGTGCCAATTTTTCTTGGTCGTGAGATCTCATCCCACGGTTGTCGTTTACCGTCTCTATTTACCTCATGTCGAAATCACTCCCTTTTAGCCTTTTTGGGCTTGCCGCGACTCGTTTTCCCTTAGTCTAGGCATCCTTATGCAGTCCGTTATTTCTCGCACTGCAATCATGGCCATTTTCCTAGTCCCACAGCCCCACAACTTGCCCCATACTACAAGAAAATGAAGTGTTTGATGTCCAAGTGCATTCGGGCTCAATATTGGCTCCGGATGCACTTAAAACCTGTATTTTCCCTTCCCCATGCAGTCCTTTGCAACTCGGACTGCAATAGGGGTCAATTCCTTAGCCCCAATGTCCCACAGCTAATCCTCTATTGAAAGATAAAGAAACGGTCAACTTCCAAGTGCATCCGGACTCAATTTTGGCTCCGGATGCACCTAAAACATGCGTTTCTCCTCCTCAATGTAATCCGTTATATTTCGGTTGCATGGGGCCTTGATTTTCCTTGATTTTCTCTGCAAAATCAAAATAAAATCAAGGTCCTTTGCAACCTCCATATTCCAGAATAAATCTGGTCACGGATGTATCTCCCCAAGTGGCCATTTTTTACCGTTAAGGTATTTTTCTCTTTTCTTTTCTTTTCTCTTTTCTTTTCTTTTCTCTTTTCTTTTCTTTTTTTTCCTCCTTTCTTGGACAGTAGGGATTTGCCAGTCCTTACTTGTGGCAGTCCCTATTGACGGCCAACTCACTCACTCCCTCTCACTCTTTTTGTCTTATTCTTTCACTTTTTTTTTTTTTTTTTTTTTTTTAGCATGCCAAGTGTCACGTGGTCGTCAAGTTCTTTTTCTAGGCCGTTCCTCTTAGTTTTGGCCCTTCCTATGCACAAGGTGCAGTCCGTTGTATCTCGGACTGCAATAATGGCCTTCTTATATCGATGGGAACTTCCCTTTACCTCTATTTTTCTCCCACAATGACCCTTCCTACTCCGATTTTCTCCCGGAGGCCTATTTTTCACGTGGGGTCTCTTTTGACTCCATTTTCTTGAGAGATGCTGATCCGAGATTTTTCGAATTGTTCCCATGCCTCCCACTCTAAGTTTCTTTACTTTTTCTTTTCTTTTTGGCATTCTTGTTTGCCATCGCTAGTGCTTGCACTAGTGGTGCTAATAGTTTTGGTCGTCAAGATCTCGATCTTGACGGTGCACCTTGTCTTGATTATTTTCCCCACACGTGGTGCCGCCGTTTCTTCTTGAGACCTTCACGCGTCCCGCTATTTGTCTCGTCGGTGGTCCCCGACACTTAGTCCCGCCGGTGGCCCCCGACACTTTGTCTCGCCGATGGTCCCCGACACTTAGTCCAACCGGTGGTCCCTGACACTTAGTCCCATCGGTGGTCCCCGACACTTAGTCCCGCCGGTGGCCCACGACACTCAGTCCCGCCGGTGGCCCTTGACACTTAGTCCCGCCGGTGGTTTCCGACACTTAATTTCATCGGTGGTCCCCGACACTTAGTCCCGCCGGTGGTCCTCGACACTTAGTCCCGCCAGTGGTCCCCGACATGTTTTGTCCCGGATACCATTATTTTTACTCAGTTCCATGCGGCCCCTGGTGCCTTTCCCCAAAGTGTCCCAAGTCCTTTGGGCGTGTGCTGCCCCCACAATGACTCTTCTCCCTTGTTTTTCTTGGGCCTTACACGCGCCGGTTTCTCCGACCGCGGGGCCTCCAACCCGAGGGTCCAGTTGATTGTCGTAGGTGGCCCCCATGTTGGTCCCTTATTCTCTAGCTTTCCACGGCCCCCGGGGCTGTCCACCTCTCGGCTCCCTCATTCTTTTGCTACTGTCGTGCCGTGTTCGCATGGTCAATGGCCCCTTGGCTTTAGTCTTGCTGAATTCCAACGGCCCTCCTGGCCTCATGCTACGTTCTCTGTGTCCCGATCCTCATGCTCACTTGCTTGGCGTAGGCAGTTCTTTCCCCCTGCGGTTCTCAACCCAGGGCATCACTCCCCCCCTGCGGCCTAGTCCTTCATTTTTTTTCTCTCTCGCCTCCTTACTCCCGATTTCTTTGTCGTGCACAATTTGGCTATATACAGGCTCTCGAGTGATGGGATGTTATTCGGGACCCACCGGTCCCGACACATTCCCCCCACTCATTCGCGATGTCCTCATCCTGCACAAATCTTGTGTCAGTGGGGGGTTGGAGGGATAGATGGGCGAGGAGGACGGGATGTCATAGTTGGTTAGTTTGCCAAGGTCCGTTTTGTCTTTTCTTGCTCCTTTCTCGGGTTTCTTCTAGTCCCCGGCCTTGGAGCGGGGAGAGGTGTGTAGGGTCAACTTTCTTTGTCCCTCAGGCTTTTCATGTCTCATTCATCTCTCTTAGCACAACAGATCTCTTTTGTCTTTTTCATCACTTTTAGAATATCAGGCCTCTTTTTCATTTTTCTCCTCATTCATCACCCAAAGTACATCAAGCCTTTTCTTGTTTTTCCTCTTCTTGCTGCCCCTGCTTCTCCCTTGAGCCTTGCCATCCCAAACGCCCTTTGGTTGGTCCTCCTTCCATCTCATGTACCAAGTCCTTTTTCCGCCCTCTGTCACCTTTATTGTCTTTTTAGATCGGTTCTTCGACCCGTGCGATCCATGCCTCCTGCCGTCCTTTCCTCAATCTCATGCTCAGCCAAATTCACATGCATTTCTTCCAAGCTATTTTACCGGTTTTTCTCTAGCTCTACTTATTTCACATGCATATCTTCCTTGCCAGGCCAAACCCAATCAATTTCACATGCATCATTCTCCTGAACATCTTGCCAGACCTTTCTTAAGTCCAAACAAAGTCAATTACACGTGCCTTTCTTTTCCGGATATCTTGCCATGCCCTTCTCAAACACATGCAAAGTCATTTCCTCATGCCTCTCTCTTCTGGACATCTTGCCAGACCTTTCTCAAACCCAAACAAAGTCAATTACACATGCTATGCCAGGCCTTTCTTACGCCCAAGCAAAGTCAATCACGCATGCTTTTCTCTTCTGGACATCTTGCCAGACTCTGTTCAGGACATCTTGCCAGACCTTTCTCAAGCCCACGCAAAGTTAATTACACAATTTCTTTTTCTTTTGGACATCTTGCCAGGCCTTTCTCAAGCCCACGCAAAGTCAATTACACAATTTTTTTCTCTTTTGGACATCTTGCCAGACCTTTCTCAAACCCACGCAAAGTCAAGTACACAATTTCTTTCTCTTCTGGACATCTTGCCAGACCTTTCTCAAACCCACCCAAAGTCAATTACACAATTTATTTTCTTCTGGACATCTTGCAAGGCCTTTCTGACGCCCAAGCAAAGTCAATTACACAATTTTTTTTTCTTATGGACATCTTGTCAGGCTTTTCTCAAGCCCACGCAAAGTCAATTACACAGTTTCTTTCGAACTCATGGTAACCTTATTCTTTGGCACGCTTTTTCATCAGTAGATGGCACGCCTTCCCCCCACTCAAAATGCGATGTCCCCATCGCACGACTGGTTCTCACTCGGAGGTACGGAACCTCGGCCCACCAACTGAGTCAAGAACAACGGTCCACCTGCTCATCGAAGGGAAGGTGATCGGTCCTCCCTTGGCAGGTAGCGCCTCATCCTTCTACTTAGTTCGACCTTTTGCCAGTATGGGACGGGCGTCATCTTTGAGGTACCACCGCACATCCGGCAGGTAGGTCCAGTCCAAACCTCCCAGGACCCCGTCTTGCCATAAAGGCGTCTCTCGCGAACCGTTCCTCCCGAGTGGTATTTCTTGGATCCGGCCTCTTTCTTGCAAGAGAGTTGGGGCTCTCTATTAGTCTGCGAGTGCATTTACGAAGACCTCGCGGTTAGTCCCGGAACGGTTGTAACGATGCGGCAGGGCGGTGTCAATGCCCTGTGGTGGACGCGGACTCCACCCGGTACCGCGCCCGACCCCTCCCTTTCGACAGTGTTGCTCAGCTTAACGCGAACAACCTTGGTCCATCCCAAACGGCCACGCCGCCCCTCTACGGTATGGCGTGTGGTTGGGGAGAGCAAATGAGACTTAGGAAAAGAATGGCTCTGACGCCCGTTTGGCTTCATGCCCTTTACGTTTAGGTTCTCAACATGAGGGAGCACCAGTCAAAGAGAAAGATGCCTTGGTCCTTCAACCATTATCCTTCTTTGTGAGGAATAGGTCACACTGAGACTTTTCCCTTGAAGGACAGAGGTCCTGGGGTCGCGGTGCATGCACCGGTATCCCCCTCCTGCTGAGGCGTGAAACTAGAAAACAAAGCAAAATCATTCCAATGCAACTTCCATGTCTTTTCCAATCCGCCCAGGCCCCCCCCGATATGCAATGCATTTTTCAATCCTCAAGCAATTCCTCAATGCAAATCTCAAATCCTTCCGACTCATTCTTTCTCAAGCAGCCATGCAAGGGGACCCTAGTAACAATTCCAAAGAATGACCCTTGTCAGGGGCCATTCCGAACAACCTGGTTAGGGTTATTCTTTCCGTTCAAGTCGAATAACCTGGTTAGGGTCATTCTTATCCATTCAAGTCGAATAACCTTGTTAGGGTCATTATTTTCCATTCAAGTCGAACGGCCTTGTCAGGGCCGTTCTTATCCATTCCAATGTTAGCGCCCGAGGGGGTGGGTCTCGAGGACACGGATCCCATCTTTGTCTCGGGGGTTAGAAGGTGGCCATCTTTCGTAGTTTTATGCGTGTGGTTTCGTTCATCCTTTCTCGATACAGTTTACTATTCATGCATACATTCGACTTAGCGTCTAGTGCTCGAGTTGAGGCTTGCGTCCTCGAACAGCGCTAGCCCACCCAGCCGTTCAACCATAGCTCAAGATGCGGACCCTCTGGTCCTTTTCTCTCTTGCTCACTCTCACAACTTGAGCCCTTGCAACACAACTTTGACTCAGTCGGATTAGGCTCCTAGGGGAGGGTCATTTTCACGCCTCTCTACCCATAGGCTTACTAGCCATTTCTAAGAATCTGACCACACTCGTTCACCCTCGAACCAATACTTCATTTGAACGAGATATTTGCAATAGTTATAAAACAATATCTAGCCCCCCACAGTCCCATCGAGGTTGTTTCCTCCGGTTCTTATCCCAGTGTCTCGGCTAGTATTGAACATCTCAAAAATAACTCGCGCGAGAGGTATCAACAGCGGTCATCATCAACCTGTTTCGCCTTTGTCAACACATGAAGGACTGCGCATAGTCCTGACCATACCCAAAAGGCGACCTATATGACCCATTCACCGTCTCCTATTTCGCATAAATCCTATATACACAGTTTCTCTTGGCACGACTCATCTTTCCTCATTGGCCTCTCGCCTCTTGGCCTCTTCAAGCTCTTTTAATTGCGAGGGCGCATCTCAGTCTAGCTTACGAGCAAAAACATTTATTCCTTTCCGTCCTTCGGACATCTTAAGTGTTCCATCATCGTAGGAAGCCCATAATGTGACCGACTCGCCCTTCCTCATCTTTCTTTTGACCTTGATAGCCCAGATTTTTCATCAACCTACTGATAAAACCACTGACTGCATGATTGCTCAAATTCCTCATCCTACTCTGTGGCGTCTCCTTAAAGGTATCAAACTCAAGTCCTTCTTCCCTTTTATGTTTGACTACTTCCTCCGCCTTTTCCTGATATCGATAGCTTGGTGAGGGTCCCCCCCCCACACACCTTTCGCTTTTCCTTTTTCTGCTTTCGACCATCCTCGCCGTCACAACCTCTTATCCTCATGTTGCATTGCTCAGCTTGGTGCCCTTTTGTTGGTGAGGTCCAGTCCTCCTAGGCTTACCTCCTCCCCTTCACTCTCAACCTCGGGTCGAGCGTCTCTCCCCTTACCCTTGTTGAGTTTCGGGCGCATCCTATTAACAACTTTCTCTACCCCTTCGGTTATATGTGGACCCAGGATCATAATCCATGGTCAAACCCTTGTTTCCTTGGAGCGCCCCTCGTGACTAACCCACTCCTCTGTCCAGGGGTTCAACCCATCCGCCATCACTCTCGGCTTCCCCTTTTTTTTTGTCAAGTCGTTTAGTGGTTCCCATAATTCCTTCCCGTCCTCACCACGGACTCGGCCCCCGGTGGGTTCCTAATGAAGCTCGCTTACTTCCTCCTCCTCCATTGCTGAAAATTCTAGGTTGTTTAATGTCGCTATAACGCGTCTCATTCCCCCACGCGAAGCCCAACCAATCCTCTCTCCAGTAGGGCCCAGGATATGTCCCTTGAGAGTCCTAGAACACCGCCTTCATATGATATCATGGGTAAGCTTTGAGCAATTCCTAGCGAAGTGTCCCACCGTAGTACAATATCGACATGATTCTTTGGTGCAATCCATTTGATCGGCCCGACGCTCGGGTTTTGGAGCGAGGGTTTCTTGCGGCGACAGTGCGGTTTGAGATACCTGGGCTTGTACCTCTCGAGGGGTATCTCTTATCTTTTTTCCCTTGTTGTTTGCTCCGTCATCTTGATTGTACAGCCCCTTCGACCCCCCTTTCACTCCGTATCCAGTTGTCGCTAGGGCCTTGTATCCCTCGTTGTTTTGTTGGCGACCCTCTGTTCCGACTCCTTTCTTGGTCGAGCCAGACTGTCAGTCTCTCCCTCGAGTTCCATAATTCACTATAGTTCTCAACTGATAAGGATTTCCCCCCTGTTTGTTGACTCTCCATGGTCCGGTCCTGGCTCCCTTGACTCCTTCGTGGTCTCTTCCTCCGAGGGTCGTACTCCCCGTTCTACCCTCACATCTCCGCCCATTCCCCATCCGCTGGGTTTCCTAATCATGTGCTCTCGTTGCGTCTCCCCTTGTCGTTCCCCTTTGTGTAACTCGTTGTCGTCCATACTCTCGATGTCCTTTATGATTTCCGCAATCACACCTGTTTTGTAATTCGCTACCATTTGCTCCATTTCCTTGAAGTCTTCGTAGGGTATCCGCCACCTTTCTTTTCTTCGTCAACCCACCTCCTAAAATTTGCGACTCTTCCATATTACCAACTACTACTGACCTTATTCGTTGAGAGTCTGCGGATCTTTTCTCGCTATGGCTCCCTTTTCCCAAAATCCCCCTCGCATCGTCTTTGACCCGCTCGATGTTGAACCTTCGACCGACATTTATTCTGTTGTCTTGATCCCTTGGATTCCGACCATCCATGTTGTATGTCTCACCACGTTGGCTTCTTCGGCCCTTACCGTTGTTTGTGACACCCATAACGTATTAGACCTGCATGCCATACAACAGAAAGAAGGAGAGACTTGCTTTAGACTCTCCCCTTCATAGTTTTCCTATTGCTATCAACTCTGGAAATGTTCTCGTCTTCAAATCAGCTTAATCCTTTTCTCGTCGAGGGTGTCCTCCTGCTTCCTCGTGCACCTTAGGGTCCTCTAAGTCTACCATGTATGTGTCGTCATGCAAATGCATCCCTATCATTTCTACATTGGCGCACCACGGTCTCCTGAGGATTATGTCATGGTCCATCTCGTCTAACACGGTCATCAACTAAAATGACCAAATCGACTCCCGGATGCCTGCCTTGACTGCACATTTGGTGACGTATCCTGAAAACGGGATCTCGCCACCGGCCCCTCAGATGCTCCCCATTACTTCCTTGTTAACCACGCAGCTGGTAATTGTTGCGAAATCTCTCCTTATAAGTGTGATTTCCGCCCCTCCGTCTGCTAGAGCGTCTGTGTGATGTGTCCCAATCTGCACCTTTAACTTCCTTACGGGCAATGCATGGAAGCTAAGCTTCGTACCTGGTGGAACCCTCATAACCTTCCCGCCTTCGCGGTCTGGCAAGCTCAGACGGATGTCCGCAAAGGCCTTCTCTAAGTCCTCCAAATCTCCAGGACTCCTTTGAAGATTAGCGACTTCTTGCGAAGCCTCCTCCTCCCTTTCTTCTATTTGTGATTTCGGGCTTTCGTCTATCTCTACTCGCCGGCGGATTAACAGTTGTCTAAGCCCTTTGAGCAGCCTGGGGATGGCGTGCAACATGGTCTGGAATGATACAGACACCATGGTTCCTAGCAATTTGCTGAGGGTGTCATCGATCTCAGGCATGGTTAGGATCGGTATTTAATACCTAAACTTCTTCTTAGCAGCAGTGACCTTGTCGGTAGGCTGCTCTTCCCTAGGCTTCCCATAAAGTTTATCTGGCTCCCCGGTCTCGGGCTCTGCCTGGGGCGTGGAGCCTCCAACAACCTCCTTCATCACGGTGTCAAGGATAATCCTTCTTCCAGCCGTCCCTAGTCGAGTAGTCGCGTTCACCCTATCACGTCCGTCGCTTTCCAGAATGAAGTTGACCTGCGGCCCGCGGCCTCCGAGTTGGTCCCAGATGATATTGACCACTGGCTCAGCTTCCACTGCTACTATCTCTAACCCATTGAGCATGATAATGGCGCGCCGCATTCCCCCTACCGAGTTCCAATTCACCCGTTCTCCCTATGGTCGGAATATCTCCCCTTTTAATGATCTGGTACATCTTCTTTTTAATATATCGTGATTGAGCTTTGGACATTCGCGCACAAATTGTCCCACCACGGTGCAGTACCTGCATTGCTCATTAGCGGGATCTCTCCAACCGAATCCTCGGTTGGCTGCTCCTGCCGGGACTACGGCTTCTTGGGGAGGGAGGGCGGGTCGGGATACTTGCGCCTGCATAACCATCAGCGCATTCTCCACCCTTTCAATCTTATTGTCGACTCCATGCACGCGTTCATGTAGACTTTCAATCCCCTTTTTTACCTTGTCGCTTGTCCTACCGGTTAGACCTATGACTTCCTCTTCCTTAAGGAAGGCCAATGTTTCAGTTACTACTGTCTTCTCGGCCAGATCCGTTACCATACTGAAATCAACATCCCTGGTGTTTACAAATTTGCTCGTCTGTTGGTAAGCCGATAGGATCTTGTCCTTGTCGAACTCGGAGAACTGCCTAAGTAAGTACTTGCTCATTATCCAGTTCGTAACCTCGGGGATCCTTAGCGCTACCAGGGTAAACTCTCGTAGGAAGTCATTGTATGTTGCGAAGTTCCTCCTTTGAACTGCCGCTAAGTCGGCCTCTGTTGCCATTTTCTCCACTTCCAGGTACTTCCTCATCCTTACATCACGGGTTTCCTTCCAAGATCGACTCGCGGCTACGATGGCCATCATGTCTCGTCCCAGGCTCAATGACACATGCTGTCCTAGGTGGTCCATCTTTTCTTCTTCGGTCCACTTCAACAACGCAGCCAGGTTCTCGTAATCTATTAGGAACTCCGTGATGTTTGCCCCGTCAAATGTCAACTTTTTCTTAGCGTCTGCGAGGTAGCCTTGGTTTTTGTTATGTGCTCGCGTGAGGGACGACACTATCTTCCTAAGGCCGCCTTAGGAGCTATTGGCCTCGCCTGCCGTACTAGTATCATGCCTTTCCTTGTCGGTCCTTTGTCCTTCTCTAGTCTTTGCAGTCCCTTCCGGGTCGAACCATCCCAACACCCTTTCCCTAAGGCTCCAGATCCCTTCACACCCTCCCATTACTGCTGGCCTGGCCGGCAGGCGGCTAACCCTGCTATCTATGGCTGGTGGATTCGTAGCTTTCTCCACTTCCATCCCCGGGGAGTTCTCGCTCTCCTTCCTCCTCTTGCTTGGTGTCCGTCCGCGGTCACTATCCTTACCCCCTTGTGTACTTCCGCCTCGACCGGCTTTCCGTTCGTCCCGCGGTTCTTCCCGCGGGGGGTCTTCCTCGTTCCCAGTTATCATCCCCTCGATCGATCTCGCCTTGTACTCTGCGATTCTCTTTTCTATTTTCGCTAGGTTGCGCCTCACATCCGTGACTCTCACTTTTTTAGAAAGCTCCATCTGAATTATGGGGGCTTGTCCCGTCCTTATTTCTACCCCCCCTGGTCTCATGGGTCCCTTGCTTGCTTCCCCCGGCTTTCCCCGAGCTTTCTCCTGAGGAGATCTCTTTCCTGTTCCCCTTGGTACCATTCGGATTTATCGATTCTCTGTCTTTCTGATACTCTTCGCTTTGTACAGCACTGCCTCCTAAGCCTGGTCCTCCCTTGCTCCTACGATTATCTGTCTCATCTTCCATCGCCATTTTGCCTAGATCTGCATAAACCAGAGGATTCCACAGGACACAGGCATCTTGAGGCATTTAGGTTCCATAGGCTCTGGCTTCGTTGGTTTATCTTATTTAGAGAGTAGCCCCCTCCCCATTTCCGTCCTCTGATTGCTTTCCTAAGAAGGAGCCGCGACCGACCCTGCTGCCCTATCGAGCAAGGGACATGACTTAGTTCCCCTTATGACAGGCCCGTTTAGAGTGCCCCAGTTTTGCCATGCCGGCGTGCATAGGAGTTTTGGTTGGGCATTCTGTTTGGAAAAGTCCCTAGTCAGTATTCCCTTTTCAACTTCTAGGGTCATGGCAATTGTTATGAGTCTGCCCTTCCCCTTACCCCGCAGCGGTTTTTTTTTTATCGTCCGGGTCTGACGGTCCTTCAGTATTTCCTTCGGTGAGCCCCTATATGTGATGGAATATACTTTATTTTCCCTACCGACTTGCTTCCGGGTGCTAGTCCCGCTCTCGTACTCGCGGTCCTTCCGCTTCGGTAGGCTCCTCGAATAGTTGAGCCACCCCCGCTAGATAACTCTTTCCTATCTCGATTTCCCTCTGAATTATGTGCTCGTATTCCGCACAAGCTAACCGTGGCAACCCAAATATCAGGATATTAATAACCTCTAGCACTTCTCGGGCCCGGTTTCCCCAGAACGACCCCTGCTCCACTGCGACATCATAGAACATCCCGATGGTTTGGGGTGGGAAGTGGTCTATCCAGACTATTGCCGAGTCTGTCAGATCCTGCGTCCTTGGGAGGCTTTCGAAGATGAGGTTCATCATGAATCGGGGGACCTGGCATCTCAGCGGGGTTGTCGGTGCCTTGAATTCCCTCCAGCTGCCCATTTCCACCCTGGTCCGCAAACCCACGTTCCTTCTTCCCCTGGTCGATTGGCCTATCCGTGTCAACGCCTGAGCGGCCCTTCGAAAGACTGGGGCCAACTCGTGACCTTGTGCTATTCCTAAGCCCAGCGAGTGCCAGCCGATCTCGGGTAGATACAAGGTCCCGATTACTTCTAAATTGGAAAACAAGTCGTCCCCAGGCCCTCGGTTGAATCTCATCCCCGTCCACAAACATTCCACCATCATGAAGGCGCTGTCCCTTCCCAAGGTCACGGCCCGCCATTCCATGTCGAATCCCCGAATTTCGAAACTCGTTGGAAGGGACACTTCCCACCCCCTGCCGTTATTCCGGGGCGGGTCGGGGTACCGGGGCTGGCGTGCCGTCCGAACACGCCTTGCCGCCATCGTTGTCAAGTGTTTTCCTGCACAGCCCAAATAGAGAGGAGTACAGCCCGTTCTTCAGCAACCGCTCATCCCCCTACCGTCTCCCTTTTTGTTCAAGCCCTTGTTCTTCTTTTCTGTGCTGCAATCCACCCCAGCGTCCGTAGTGGCCGGACGTCTCTCCTTGTTCTTAGTCTCATATCATGCCCTGCTAATCTACCGTTCACGCTCCCTTATCTTACGTTACCCCTTAGTTTACATGCACCTCCCACACTTTTGATTTCCCCACGGAGTCCGATTTCCTGGTCCTTCTAATCGAACCACAATACTTCAAACAGTTTAAAAACATCATCTACGTAGGATGGAGCGGCCGCCACCTCCCGACTAACTATGGCGTCCCAGGCTGCCGCGTCTACCTCTAGGCGGTCATACTTACCTATTCTTATTTCCCAGGCTTTATCACCGTAGAAGGGTCCGTATTTCAACGAGGTCTTATATAATTCCTCAGTCAGCCAGACACATTCTATATGCGTCTCTTTCATGGAGTCGGCCACTTCTAAGATGTGGCCGAAACCCCCAAAGCACTTGGCCCTGAACTCAGGCACCCAAGCCGTTGTTCATAGGTTGGGAGGCTTGAGTTCCCTCCATCCCCCCATCACAACTTAACTACTTACTTCGTCCCATCCTTCGTTGGTGAACCTCTCGCCCTCCTTTCGGGTTCGCGCCTCCGCATCCCCCAGAAGCCACATCGGATCCTGTCCCGATGCTATCATAGTGCAAAATAGGCGCCAGCTCTGCGACCTCATACACAAAGTTCCTATCACCTGGACATAAGAGACTCAATGCAGAAAGAAGAGACAAACAAAGACAAACAAACTCAATAAGTACCATGGGGTGAGTGCACATCCATAGGGCGAGGGGATACGCTGAAGGCTTGGCGAGAATATACCAACTCCAGCTTGGTCAATTTCGTGGTCAACAGCTCCGGTCAACGCTTCGGTCAATGCTTGGTCAACGCCGGTCAACCCCCCGGTCAACACTCTAGTCAACCTCGGTCAACGCCTTGGTCAATGCCTGAGTCAACACCCAAGTCAACTTCGGTTAACCCCTTGGTCAACGCTTTGGTCAACCCTCAACTTGGCTATGGCTGCCGCCACTTTTTCTATTTTGCACCCTCGCTTCTCTTTCTCCCTCCTTTCTTCTTCCTCGCTTCTTTCTCTCTTCACCCCTGGCTATGTCTTTCTTTTTCCTCCTTCGTCTCTCCCTTCTTCTTCCTCGGCTATGGCTTCTCTCTCCTTCGTCTCTCCCCCCTTCTCCTCTACCTCACCTTCTTCCTCCTCGGTAACCCTGTGCCCGAGCTTCGGCGGTTATGGCCGCCACCTTCGCCTTTGGACCGCACGCCGGCTAGTACTGCCTATGAACACTCTGCCTCCTTCGGCCCACTTCGACTTCGGGCAACCTGCAGACCACCTTGCACAAGACGCTGGGGCAGCGCTTCCGCATGGCTTACTCAGCGAATGAATGACTTGCTGGACTCTGCCTCTTGATTTATACTTCTGTTGGCCACTGGTCTGTGCCTTTCCACCAGGCCCTTGGTGCACACAGTCCCACATGGTACTTTCTTGACTGGACTGAGTGTGACTGGGACTGGTAGTGCTGACTGCACGGGGTTGCACTGCCGACTCGACGCAGTTGGACTTACGACTTACCTACAGACCTCTAGCCTTAGCAGTTTCGACCTCTACGCAGCTGTAACCCCTACTTGACAGGTCTACGGATCGAATCCCTAGAGCTACAGGGACCTACGAGAAACAACAACCATCTACCAAAACACAGGTCACGGGCTCAAACACTCAGGGGTCAACTCGATACTGTACATGGGTAAGGTAAGGGCTGGGGATCGAACTCTACGGCCCACATCTGTGACTGCAAAAAGGTGAAAAGTTGAAAACCGTTTCATATTCCTTGTATTCGGGGCCCCCGGGCGGGGACCCGTTCGGGGGCCGAACCTGAAGGGGCCTAAAAATGATTTTTTTTTGTTGAAATTTGTTGTGTAAGCTCTTTAGGACATGCGCTACACGCATATAAATTTTCAAGGCATTTTGCTGAGCCAAAAAAAAATGAAAAATCGTCAAATATGGCGGTGTTAAAATGTGCTCAGCTACTCAGTTTTTTTTTTCTTTTCAGTTTTCACTTTTTGTTGTGATTTTATTTTGATGCCTCAAATATTTTATTACTTTTTGAAACTTTTTGCATGAGTTTTTTATTATTGGAAGTACACATATGTAAAGTTGCAGCCTTGCAGGGCATTTGACAATGCCAAAAAGAAAAAGAAAAATCGCCAAAGATGGTGGTGTCGAAAACGGGCTTGCGCACTCACTAATTTTAATTCTCTAATTTCTTCTTTTATTTTTTCTTATTTTTCTTATTAGTACTTAATTGCATGGGTCCTGGAGACCATCTCACGCAAGTGTGTACATGCCATGCATCGTTCTCCCACACACAACGAACAGTAGTCTGATAATAGGTAGAGAAGATGAGAACCGAGTTTCACAGCTTATATTATCAAAAATATGGATACAAAGTGTTTCAAAGTTTCCCTGAGTCCAGCGCTCATCAGCGCAACACCAATATCCTGCCAACTCATCAATATGCCTTCCAGTGAATCAGTGCTACCCCTGCAGATAGTCTCCAAGTCATCAATGTGGTCACCACTCATCAATGCCACCTCTGCAGATCACATCCAACTCAGGTAAGTATCTTCCATAGCCAACCTTGAATGAACACTCTCAGCCTCAATCCCTTCCTC
>BFEA01000006.1:4484941-4506037 GCA_003427395.1 Chara braunii | reverse complement strand
GAGAGAGAGAGAGAGAGAGAGAGAGAGAGAGAGAGAGAGAGAGAGAGAGAGACTATAACTCTCCAACCTCGGCCAACAGCCAAGTCTCCAGCCCCACAGCTCGCCGCACGCTACTTGGATCGATAGAACGAGCAAGTAAAAAAGTGGCAGTGTATATTTCCCCGTTTTAGCAGAAGATTCATTCCGATTTTGCTCATCCTATCAATGGAATGTGTGTGTGTGAGATGTTCATGATTCGACCGAGGGGAGAGAGAGAGAGAGAGAGAGAGAGAGAGAGAGAGAGAGAGAGAGAGAGACAGGGTAGGGGGATGTGACCGCCGACCATAGAGAGAGAGCGAGAGCGAGCGAGCGAGAGAGAGAGAGAGAGAGAGAGAGAGAGAGAGAGAGAGAGAGAGAGAGAGAGGGTATCAGCGAGTGTTGCTACGCCGTGGCGGGGTCCACTTGTTCTCCTAAAAATAAACTACACAAAGATTCACTATTCGCAACACACAATCTTTTATTCACTGCCTTCACAAGAAACAGTAAGCCATCTACCATCGTAAATTCGTCGGAGGTTACCTTATCCGTCGCTTGAAATCCACAAATGATTTCAGACATGACTGTATCTTGTTGATAGGCTTCACCAAGGATCCAGTTACATAGTTAGATACACCAAACTCAGTCGCTAGTGCGCCCAGATAATCTGCCCTTTGTGATAGTGCATCAGCCACTTTGTTGTACTCTCCGTTGATTGGATAAAATTGATAGTTGTACATGTCTATCACGTGAATCCACCGCTTAAGTGCGTCAGAGAGTACAGGTTGTGTCTTGATCCAGTGCAATGTCTCATGATCAGATCTCACGTAGAAGAATCTGCCTAGGAGGTAGTGCCTCCAATGGACCAGCGCTTTATAGAGGGCATAGAGCTCACGCTCATACGTGGACTTTGCTAGCTTTTGAAACTGCATCTTCTTACTCATATACTCGATGGGTCTCAACTTTGGCCCCTCCTTCTGCGCAAAGACCGCGCCTATACCATATTGGTTGGCGTCTGTGGTCACAACAAATGGCTTATTAGGATCCGGAAGTTTGAGGACCTCGTAGTGTGTCAAAGCATACTTCAATTTCTTGAAGCTTGCCTCACACTCTTTAGTCCACTCCCAAGGGGTGTCAAGTCGAGTTAGATCTGTTAATGGGGAAGCTATAGTATAGTTGTTAACAAACGGACGATAGTAGCGCGTCATCCCCAAAAACGATCGGACCTCGGTAACGGTTTGAGGCCTGGGCCCGTCCCGTATGCTGGCCACTTTGGCATCGTCCGGCCTCAACCCATCCGCGAAGATTTCATGACCCAAGTACAAGATCTTGGTGCGACGGAACTCGCATTTCTCCAAGTTTACCTTGTACTGGTGCTGTCTTAGGAGACCTAGCACTATTTTTAAGTGCTCAGCGTGCTCCTCTACATTCCTACCAAAGCTAAGAATATTGTCGAGGTACACGACGGTAAACTTATCCAAGTACTCATGAAAAATCTTGTTCATTGCGTGCTTGAATGTTCCAGGTGCATTGCATAGGCCAAAGGGCATCACCACAAACTCGTATAGTTCGTACCTGGTCTGAAAGGCAGTTTTGTGTTGGTCCTCCGGTCTAATGGCAATTTGATGGTATCCGGGCTTCAAAAATATCTTTGTGAAGTACCGACATCCCTGCAGTCTATCTAATAGGTCGTCAATGCGGGGTAGGGGCTCTGCGTTCTTAACGGTGATGTCATTGAGGCCCCTATAGTCGGTGCACATCCTTAAGGTACCTCCCTTCTTAGGGACAAATAAGATTGGCGCACCGTAAGGGGAGGTAGTAGGCCGAATCCATCCCTTTTCTATGAGCTCCTTGAGCTGGCGGTGGAGCTCATCCAACTCCGCAGGAGACATCCTATAGATTCGTCCTCTAGGCACCTTACTACCTGGGACAACCTCTATCGCATGGACCACCTCCCTTTCCACCACGCCGGTGGGCTCCTCAAAAAGGTCGGAATATTGTGCGACGACTGATTCTATCTCTGGGGGTGTTTTAACGGCCTTCCCTTTCTCAGAGACAAAGACTAGATAGATGCCCTCCTCGCGATTCTCCTTATAGTAGTTATAGAAAGAAGTTGCGGACATGCACCTGTAGTTTTCCACTAAATTGCTAGCTTTGAACTTCTGCAATCTAGGGGTTCTACCGTTGGGCAGCTTGTGGATCAACACCTTTCTATCCCAGTCAAACTGAGGTCGAGCAACATCGAGGTAGTACATGCCTAATAAAATATCGAAGGGCAGTTCGTCGCTAACGAGGAATGAGATTTTGTGCCTCACTTCCCGTCCTCCATAAGAGAAGGAACAGACTATGTCCTTGGCATAGTCTTTTACTACCATTTGGTGCTTGTTGGCTAGCGTAGAAGCCACAGTTCTGCTAAGCCACTGCACTTGGTCCCCTAAGCGCAGTTTGTCCACGCAAGCTCGACTAATGAAATTTCGTATAGAGCCTATGTCTACGAATGCACCCACTTTGCGGCCACCTACATTGACCTCTACCACGAAATATTCACCCTCAGGATCTCTACTGATAATTGCCCAAGAGTCTTTGGGGTCCTTCCCTGACCACTCAGAACGCAGGTCTCCAAAACCTGATGTCGTAGGTTCAAATCCTACAGAGCGTGCTTTATTATAGATAAGATAGAATGAATAGGATATTAAATTCATTGATATAAAGAATATATAATCAAAAATTTATTGGTTAATTTTTTTTTTTTTGTTAAAATTATTTGCCACTTGCTCAAAAGATCTCTTACCAAAATTTTTGATTTTCAATAATAATTTAGCAAATCAAAGAGAGTACTTATTTTCTCATTTTTCAAACAATTATATGCTCTAGCAGAGAGCTCTAGTTGATGAATAGAAATTTTCTTCCATGATAAGTTCTCTTTGACTTTGCTTTCTCTATCTGTTTTGAATTCGTGAATATTTTTGAAAATAAATTGTTCTTTTTCTTCCAAAATAAAACTTTCTGTATGTTTTTYTTKAATTCTATTATCAGATAAATTAGATAAAGATAAGAATATATTCATTATCTTTTCAGATGCCTTATGAAATGCTTCTTTAGGGGTTATACTTCCATTTGTCCAAATTTCTAAAATAAGCAGTTCACTTTTCCAATCTTCTGCTTTTTCTACAGGATGAATACTGTAATTTACATTTCGAATTGGCATGAAAATTGCATCTATAGAAAAAGAACCTTTTTATTATGGACTTACAGAACATCAACTACTTAAGTATGTAACTATCGCCAGAAATGCTAAAGGCCCAACAGGCCAAGTACTTTTGCAATTACTTGAAATGCGTCTGGACAATATAATATTTCGTTTAGGAATGGCACCTACTATTCCTGCAGCACGTCAACTGGTTAATCATCGCCATATTCTAGTCAATGACTTTACAGTACCTAGTTATTCTTGTAAATTAGGAGATAAAATATCGATCCACAAACATTTCGAACTCTTCTGGGGACTCAGACATATCTCTCAAACAGAGGGTTGGTGGGTCTAAACGTGTCTGTGGGGCGATGTATGGGTCGCCAGCCTTGGCCAACGCCTGAAATGGGGAAGGCAACGTTACCACTTCAGCGCGAGTAAGAGCGGCTAACACTCCTACTGGCCCGAGGGGTTTCCCTGCGAAGTGCTTGCAGAAGCATCGCCAGGGTTTGAGGATAAGCCCACTACCGTTGGAGCGGCTACCCTCGTGGTGACCTGCTTGCCTCGTCAAGTTCTTGGCATGTGGCGATAATTGCCACAGTTCATGTGTGTGCCCCTGGCAACTCGGTCCCTCCATACCGCGTAATTTAAACCAAGTCTTACCCGTGCGGGTGTTCCTTGGTCGCCCTGACCCGTAGACCGGCCTACCTTCTTCTTCCCGATCCCCCTAGCTTTTTCCCTTATAGGAGCCACAACTCCCCCATCCGAAGTCTCGCTGGCCCCATCATGCTCTCTCTCATCCCCATAGTCTGGAAAGTCGTCAATTTCTATCGCTTAACCAGCATGGTCGATGAACATTAGTTGACCTTTCTTCTTCCAGTCCTGGGTAAGTTTCTTCTTCCTACCATCTCCCTGACTCTGATGCGCGGACCCAAGCTTTGCCTCTATATCTAAGGCTTCCTTGGTAAAAGAGGCGAAGTTATGTTGGTCAACATAGGCCTCATCCACCAGCTTAGTCTTTACCTCTGCAGACAGACATCTCAGGTAATATGTAAGGAGAACCTGCTGGTCGTAGTGCACACCAGGTACCACAAGCAGCAGTTCTACGGTGTCTGTGAGTTCGCAAATAGTCTTGTGCCTTTTGGCACAAAGATTGTTGATGGTGTTGGTGGCCTTCTGAGCCCCTTGAGGGTCATGCCACCTATTATACACAGTCTGTACGAAGTCTTCCAATGTCTGGGTCTAGGCCCAGGCATCGAAATTCTGACCGTAGCCCTGTTGCTGCACTAACCCATTCAACCAACGCGCTGTCGATCCCTCTAAAAAGGAAGCAACAATTATGACTTCCTGCTTTGGCCCGGTGAGCTTGTGCCTCACATAGGTAGGCACAGTCCTCACCCAGGTATCTAAGTCCTCGTCCTTCTTCCTATCGCCAGAGAAACGCTTGGGACTCAGCAAGGGTATCTTGCACATCCACTACATAGGTTGGTCCTGCCCAGGCGATTGCTGCAGTGGCAGCATGGCCACTGAGATAGGTTGCGGCACACTAAATTGCGGCTGTCCAGACAATGGCACTATAGTTGCCACCATCCTCGATGGTGTGGGAGAAGAAATCAGAATCTGACCACTGACTACTAGTTGATTACCTGAAAGAGGAATGCCATACATAGGAGAGAACGAGGCCCCTATCGGTGATGGCGTCACTGAGGGAACCACAACCGAAGGGGGAGCTACAACATATTGAGGCTGCCTCATCACTGGACGAGGAGCCTGCAGTGCAGCCATAATTCGTTTCTGGCCGTCCACTAGTTTGGCCAGCACTTCCTGTTGGACAACCTGCGTTTCTGCCGCAAAAAGGAGTGAGCGACGCAACGCTTGCATTGCAGAGTCAAGTGTCGACTCGTCTAGTGCCTGTAGATTTCTTAACTCCTGTCTCCTGGCTCCTAGTCTAGTGATAGCCCTTTGTCTCCTCTTTGTTGCGTCTCTAAATTGTTGTTGTAGTTGATCATCCAGTTCTTCTGCTTGGAGGATCTCATAATCCTCAGGTGTGAGTGGCATCTGCTGGCTGACTTGTGAGCCAACAGATTGACTAACAGAACTCTGAGAGATACCTTGACTGCCACCTGACGAAGAGGCCTGGGACAAGGCCTGGGACACTATAGAATCGCAACCTCAACCTAAACTCTAGCGTCCGCTAGTCTTGCTTCTGCAAGTGTCCGTTTAGCGTTGGTTGCCGCTGTCCTAGCCCTCTCTAATATCGTCCTTTCCTTGGCTTCCCTTTGCAGCCGCCTTTCCTCTCCCTGGCCTAACTCCAAGAAGGTAATCGGTTGACTGAGTGCAGTTCTACGAGCCACTCTAAGATGTTCCACTAGTCGTTCCTCCTCGTCACTACTGCCTGCATCACTCATGAGCTACAGTGTGTGTGATATAAACTAGAGTCCACATTGAATCCTACCTCAGCATGACACACAACCTGGTATGAACAAATCAAGTCCATCATTAACGAAATGTGGCAGCGTACGGCTCAACAGATGGGCACCCGACTGCAAACGACATCACGAAATCACCCTGCGTCAAATGGCCAGGCAGAACAGACGAACCAAGTAGTGCAGCACCTGCTCCGGCATTACATCAAGCCAAGCCAGGATGACTGGGACGAGAAATTACCTCCCGTCGCCAGCCTGTACAACAACGCTGTGCACAACACTACTGGCATGACTCCCAACCAACTCCATCTTGGTTGGAAGCCCAGATCGGCCCTTGATTTCCTACTACCTGAGAATCAGTCAACTGCAGCACCTGGCAGCATAGAATTTGTTGTCAACTACGAACAGATGCTACAGCAGGCCGTTGAACACATAAAGAACTCTCAGGAGTCTATGATTGCATCTAAGAACAAAGACAAATGGCCTTCTAACTTTCAGGTAGGGGATAGAGTCTGGGTTAAATCATCTGAACTAGGTCAGGAGTTGGGAATTTCCCGAAAATTAATGCCTCAGTATTTCGGTCCCTGGGAGGTCCTAGACATGGTGGGGGCTCAAATAGATTGACCCTCTTATGTCATTCGCATCCCTGCTCACCTTCGCACACACCCAGTTTTTCACGCCTCAAAGTTGGCACCTTTCGCAGAAACTGCACAGTTTCCCTCCAGACGATCAATGCTGGTCCCAACCATGGATGGCCAAGTCGACATCGACGAAATCGTGGAACACCGGGTGATGCCAGTGCCTAAACCTCCTGGCAGAGGCCAACCTCCAAAGCCAAGGACGCAGTACTGTGTCAGATTCAGACACCATACTGATCCCAGCGAAGATCGGTGGTTCACCAGAGAAGAGCTTCAGCGAACAGCTCCGCAAGTGATTGCAGACTACGAGAAAGGACTCAAGGGAAAGATGCCTGCAGACTAAGGGACTTCTCAGAGGACTATCGAAGTTAAGGAGGAGGGAATGCGAGGATAAGGCTCCTCGGCAGGCCCAAGGGGCCCCTGATGCAAGTATGCCCGCCCTAAGTGAAGGCGGGCCTAACAAATCACGAGAGGCCCAATGCTGTCAATTTTGTATTTGGGGTTCAGGCAGTTGTGTCGCGTCAGTTGGTTGAGGGGATCCAGGACCCGAGCACAGGGGGGGGGGGAGAGAGAGAGAGAGAGAGAGAGAGAGNGAGAGAGAGAGAGAGAGAGAGAGAGAGAGAAAGAGAGAGAGGGAGAGAGAGAGAGAGAGAGAGAGAGAGAGAGATGAGGATGTGATGTGAGGGCTCATACCTGGTGTTGGCGATGGTCTGCATTGGGCGACATCTTCATGTACTTCGGTGGCTGCTGACGTCAACAGTTGCATTGTCAACTGTTAGGCAGATAGTAGCTGTGTGGGAAGTAGTCTGGGCACCGAGCGCCAAGTAGGGGGAAGGGCCTGGACTCTTATGTTGGTGAAGACGAGAGTAAGCTCTCATTGACATTCGGTTTCAGTGCTACGATTCTCCATTGGTGTATTATTGGTGCAATGCTACTTTCTGGACACTGAGGGACTTTCTGGCTTTCAATGTGACCATGTTATCTGGATTCTGTCATCTCGCTATTGTTCATTTTCCTTGCGAAAGTGAAAGGAGCGAAAAAAAAACAGAAGAATAAAGTGAAAGGAGCAAAAAAAGACAAGAATTTAAAGTGTCCATGGTGCGCGGGTATGAGTTTAACCTAGAAGAACCAAATCAAATACATAAGAATCTCAAGTGTCCATGGTGCGGGCAGGAGTTCATAAAAGGAACAAAAAAAAACAGAAGAATGTTAAGTGTCCATGGTGATTTCATTTTAGGGAAGTGCTGAAAGTTTTGCAATGCCAATTTCGTGCGGGGTGGGAAGGTTTGAAAACCTATAGGGAGAGGGGGTTATAAAACTGCTTGATATAGGGCATTTGGTCCGTTTGTCTGAATTTTTGGAAACAGAAAATTCACTGTTCGCCTGTGTTGGACTTGGATTTCGAGTGACTGACCCACTATGTCATGTTGCGAAGCGGCTCTGGCCCTGTGAGACTCGCTTAGTCTGTGATGCAAAGCCATGGTGTCGCTGTGAGAGTGAGTAAGTCCTTGATGCACGGACCTGCTTTGTCATGCGGCCGAAGCCGCACAGGCTCTGTGAGAGTCGTTAAGTCTTTAATGCGCTGAGCGCTAATTCATGCGGGCAAAACCGCACTGGCTCATCTTTTATGTTTTTACTTTTTTTTTTTCATTTTTATTTTGGCAAAGAATTTTGATGTGACCGTGAGGCAAAAGTTGTTCAGTTTATTTTTCTGCACAACATAGTTTTTTTTCGTTTTTTTTTTCTTTTTCCCAGGGACCTTCCCTGGCCCTTTTTCCCGGCTGGCCCCTTGGGCATCTAAGGTGACCCGGGCGGCCTGGTTGGTAACACAGGTATGGACTACATTCTCTGTGATGCTTCCCAGACGTATTCTGCACAGATCTAGATTTAACCCAGTTGCTTGCAGCAGCTGGCCATTCTGATGTATTATATCCTGCTGACATATTGCAGACCCAGATGAAGCCTCTGTAGCTTTGCTGTGGTGTTTCCTTCTTGTGCAGGTTCTCCTCAGTCAATCGCATCGACATAGAGCTCTCGAACTGCTGGGCCAGTTTCTTGATAAGGGTTCATGGGCGGTTGACCTGGTAAGTCAATCCACATCCTTTGTTCCCTGGGACTTGAAAAGGCAGCCTAGTGAGAAACCCTTGCCATCTTCACAAACATGTTTTCAGTACCCTTGTGAGACCTCCTTTTGTGATAAACTTAAAATCCAAACAACCAGATCGGTTATTTCCTGGATTCGACCAACTTCCAGGCCTAAACTTGTTTTCTGGCTACGAGCCCTATGAGGTGTGGTCCTTGCGGCATGATGGGGTTGGGCTACTCTCTCACTTTCCCCTGGAAAAAGAGAAGTGTAGCAAGCCAGGGCTCAAACCGTGGACCTGTCGAGTAGCAGTTTACTTGGGCCAGTCCTTTGGATTACTTCTGCACCAAGGCATTTTCCAGTCTCTGGGCCTTCGTTTCCGAATCCCTGGTACCCTGGCAATTTGGAGATTTGGCCCTTGCCCATTTTGGCGGCAGAGATCCCTTTTCCCTTTTCAAACTGGTGCCAGCAGTTCAGCTCGGGCCCGTTCAGACCCAAGCCTCTCTCAGCAGGGGTACTTATACCAACGGTCAGTAGCACTATTCATTCCTCATTTATTCTTTCTTCTTGCTACTACTTGGATCTCCATGTCTTGAGTCTGTCTTGTTCAGTCTCTCTGTACTTATTCTCCCTGTGTCCGATTCTGTCAGTCCTGTTGATTTGAGATCGTGTGTGTGAAAGTCGAGTTTCTATGCTCCATGCATGGCATCTCTGCATCAGTCCTGTTATATAGATACCAGAGCAGGCCTGTTTAGCCTGTTTTGCCACCTTCCTCTCCGACGGCCATAGCCTCCCACCTCTTGTGTGTGCTCTCCTTGTGAGGAGCAGATTGTCCAGGACCCTGACCTGCTCGGCTTGTGGCAAAATCTTGGTTTTCTTCGCACCCTCTATCATTTTCTGGTGCTTGGAATGCGAACGCAACATCACAATCATCTTCAGGTATTTACCGTGTCTGACATCTTTCATGCCACTCCGTACGCAGTCCCTTCCAAGTTGCACATCAATCAAAGTCCGTTATTTTTCTTACATACAATAATTATTAATTTGCTTTTCAAAAAAGGGCAAAACTGTTTACTATGTTTTTTATCTTCCCTTCAGTTTTTGCCATCCTTTGTCCCATTGCAATCCTTGTCCTTGATTCTTCTTCTTCTTTTTTTTTTATTTTTTTTTATTTTTTTAAGGGCAACAGCCTTGAGATATCATCATTGAACTGACCGGGACCCCTGGTAATTCAGAATGATTTTATTCTGTTCATCTGAATATATCTAGATTTGAACTTGGGTCTGTATTTCAACTGTTCATGGGTGTACCAACTGAGCTAGGGCCGATGGTTTTGTGCTTGAATCTGATAATCCAATAGTAGACTATTCCCCTCTTCTTCACCTCAATTACCCCTTGCTCTCTCCCCTGACCTATCAACATGGACAGTCTTCGATCATTGCTCTTTCCCATGTCGCCCAATCTCCACACCAAACCGGCTCACACTTCCCAATGGGAAGAGAGATTGACATATCCCAGTCCAATGTCAATCCATGGTGGGTATCCATCGAGGGATAGAACCAGACACTGCTACATGAGCCGCCGCCGCAGCCACTACAACCTCAGAAGCTTCCTCCATGACATCTCCACGGTTCAAACCATCCTGGATAATGTCCAAATGCACATTGAACGGAGGAGCTTCAAGACTTCTGCACTTACCACCCACCACGACATCCACATCTACCTCACTGAATTGGATCATGCGTAGGCCACTGACTCCATCACCGTCGTCGCCACCACTGCTTCGGCTTCAACCAAAGCAGTGAACCCGCCCCTCCCCCCAAATCACTTGTACAACTCCTCACTCCAGATGAATTGCCGAATCCCTCCTCCTCCCCCATCGTCATGCATCTCATCATTCACCCTTGCCTTTAGCGTACCCCCATTATCTTCCACCATCACCACGACCTGTGTTGCCTCGACCACCTCCTCCACTGTTCCAGTCATCACTTCAGTTGCTTCATCATCTCTCTGTTGCTTCCACTCCCAATCCAACCCCCCCCCCCCCCCCCCCCCCCCCCCCCCCCCCCTCCCCCCCCCTCCCCCCCCCCCTTTTTCCCCCCCCCCCCCCCCCCCCCCCCCCCCCCCCCCCTCCCAGATAGCCAGGTTTATCACTGTTCCCCTTGCATCTTTGCCACATCACAACACCCACTCCACTTGCAGTCACCACAACTCAGGCAACCCTGTCACGGACTCCGCCAGGGCTCGATCCCTGGTCTGCAGATTACCATCCGCCAGCTTGCTGTATTTATTTTCTTTTTTTTTTGTTTTTGCAATTCTTTTGTTTTGTTTTACTTTGTTTTTGCTTTTCCAATTTTGGACAGTTGGCGCCATCAGCATTCTGGCACCCTTTTTTCACATTCCTTCTTTTTGGACTTCGGATTTTGGACACTTGGCACCATCCGGCATTCTGGCGCCCACTCTCAGACTTTCGATTTTCAGTTCTGGCCCTGATGCATTTTCGCTTTCGCCCTCAGGACCGTATTTGAGTCCGGTACCCGAGTACGAAATCAAGCGCAGTACGACACCAAGTTTTCAGCCTCAGTGCTTGTGTTCAGTGTGACTTTGCTTCGACATTGTGTTCAGGAATTCAAGACTGCGACTTTGCGACTTTTGCCACTTTGTGCATGTGTCTGTCGAGTCGTGTCGACTCTGCGTCGAGTTGAGCGAGCGTGTGTGTGTGTGCTCTCACTCTCCCTCTCTCTCCCAGCTTTGCTGCTCTGCCTCTGCCTCGTCACACTGGTATCGGAGCGGTGTCGATCGCCCTCCTGCCCGCCCTGATCGATGCGGAGCAGCTTCAACGACACTATACCATCATCATCATCATCGCCTTCGTCATCGACATTGCCACGTCATCCCCACCATCATCATCTTCAACGGCGACATTGCCACATTATCGTCATCGTTGCCACATCATCATCGTCACTGCCACGTCATCACCGATCCTGAAACACCAACGACGACATGCAGGTACATCATTTTTTTTCTTTTTTTCTTCTTCTTCTTCTTCCCTGATCTCCGACCCCGATCTCTCGATCTCCCCCCCTAATTTCCCCCTAATTCTTCCTCGACTTCCCCTCGATTTCCCTCTGATTCCCATTCCACACTCCTCCTCCCTCCCTCCTCACCAGCACATCTCCGCTCCCATCTTGTCCACCTCGACCATCACATCCATCCCGCTCACATACGCTCAGGTCACCAAAATTGCCTACACGTCATCCTTTACTCTCCTCCCCGCCTTCCCCCAGCCTCCCCCCAACAACCTTATCCCTACCAACCCCACCGACGACTGCACCTGCGTCGCATTGGCCTCCACATCCTATGACTTCAACACCCTCACTCACGTGTCCCCAATTGGCTACCTTCCCCCCTCCCTCTGCCTCCAAGACATTCCCACCTTCTTCGGACAATCCCATGACGACGTTCTCCTCTTCCTCGCCAATTATCCACTGGCTTTCCATCGCCATCAACAAACTCTTCGACTCCGCCGGTCTTCTTCCCCTCTCCTTTCTTCAGTGGGCCTCCCTCCTCTCTACCACCTTCCGCCTGCTAAAGACAGTCGACGACTACGTCGACCAGTTTTGCAGGCTTTGCTAAAACGGCCCCACCGACCGTTGTCGGTGTGAATACCCTTACAAGGGTATCCGCCCTGGGTTTTGCAAGTGACAAAGAATAAGCTTGAAATAAAGTTGTGCACGCCGCGCGGGTCGGCGGTTGTGTCCTTGGGTCTTCACAGACAAAAATAAAATAAAATGGTTGACTAGAGTAGAGAGTGTGTGGGCGCGCAGACTTAAGGCGCGCGTGATTTCTTTTCTTATTGATGGTTGTAGAACCGGCATGGTGCCGGCCAAGTTTTATTTTTGATTCATGTATGTACGCGCGAAGGACGAGCTGTCGCATGGTAGGCATGGAGTTTGACGACGTGGACTTAGTAGGCAGGCCAAGGCGCAACTTTGGAATGTTTCAATAAGCCCGCGTGTCACGGGGCACAGACTTGTATAGGTGTCCGCTAGTACTAGGCTCAGCCCTGGGCCTAGCAGTATTGGTTATGATATCGGACTTTCATCAAAGAGATTTAGGGATCGAGACCAGCGAGCGACGGAAAAGGGGCATCGGAGCAGCGCAAAGGAATCGCGGGGTTGAGGGCCCGGCGAGGCTATCCCCCATATTTTTGCTGCCTGCGGGCCGAAGCGGTACGGGTAGTCCCTTCTTTTTCTCCCCTCGTATGTTGTTTTAGCGTTTATGTTTCTAATCTTTATTTTTATTTTTATTGTTATTGTTATTATTTATTTACTTGTACTGGTTGGTTTTCTTTGAGTCGGGCGAGGTGTCGGGACCGATGGTGGGTATGCGCATGCGAGCCGATGGGTGATTGGCCATGTGGCGGGGGAAACTTGGGTGGTGTGGTCCCAATGGGGTTGCCCATCCTAATCACCCGCGGCTTGCTGTGGGCCAAGCGCAAAACAGCAGGGGGACTAAGGTCGCTTGGGTAGGGCGCCTCCCTGCTTCGATCCTCAAAGTCGCCATTTGAATATTTGCTACTACCACCAAGATCTGTACATGGGCCCACCCCACCGGCCTCACGCTCTCAGACTTCGCACCATCTGTTTTTCCGAAACTGATTGACTCGGCAGGTGAGTTGCCTACGTGCTCCCTAGCAGCTTTCGACGACGGGCACCTGAGTTAACGAACGAAGGCGGAGCGAAATTCATGAAGGGAAGGTAGAAATCCAGGGATGTCAACCATACCGAACGTATGAGAAAAGAGTGGGAATGAACTTGGAGGGGGGTGGCATCGGGTTGCATTCCGAGAGAAAGACAAGGGAGACTAGCTATGGCGGAGGGGAAAAGGTGTAGGTCGCTCGTGCCTTAATGGAACCGAGCGAAGTGAAGGTCGGAGTCGGGGTTTGAAAGCAAGGCGAAGCGATCAGCGGAGCCAGTTTGGCGGCAAGAGGAGTGTAGAGTGAGGGAGAAGAGAAGTTGTGCGCGGAGGCGCTGTGAAGCAAGGTATGGTGGGGAGCAGGATCTAGCGTATCTCTCTTGTTTCACGACCACTTCTTTCAAGTTAAGTGGCGAAATTGGGGTTTTGACACGTTGTGAATCAATTGGTGGGATTGGTTTTGTTGTAGGATTAGTAGATTGAGAGTTATTTGCACTGCATGGTGATGTCGGCAGGGGAGGGGCGGTAAGCCCGTCACTCATTGAAGACGGGTGAGGAAAATTTCCTAAACAGGGACTCTAGATTATTCTGGGTTGGCAAGTCGTACTGGAATTGCGTTATGGGAAGTGCTCTATTTGGGACGAACGAAGTAGGCTGTGGGGGTGGAGAGAACACATCGTAAAAAGTGGCAATGTATCTTCCCGTGTTTTAGTGGGAGATACACCCTCACTTAGTTTTCTGGGTTCTGTGCATACTCGGTGGAGTGTTGAAGTGGAAGCACATGATTGTGGTCTTCGTTTATTGAGGGCTGGGTTTGGATTGTCGTTACGAGTAGGGATCACGGCAAAATTTATGACCTCCTCCTTGCTCGAGTTCGCTACGGTTGTCCTCGATACTCGTAAACGTTCCCTTCCTTATGTCGTGATTGTTCATTGCGTTTGAGGTCTTTGCACGACTGATCGTATGCGCATGAGTCAACGGTTTGTTGGTGTGTTAAGGACTGTGCTTATTGCTTGCGTACGCTTCCCACCCATGATCTCTGTTCGCGCACTCCGTTGCTAGCCTTGCGTGGTATCTCCTTTTGGCGTTGCAGACTAATTCGGCTAAGTTGTCGACCAAGCGCATTTATACGATGAGTATAAGGACGAACGGGGACGGGAGAGGATGGAAAGCCCACCTTGAAGGCCGGTAGTGCGGGACAAGCCAAAAGTTGAGTTACGGTGAAGTGCCTAGGGAGTTTGGCAGCAAATCAGCCTGTGCCCCACTAGGAGATTCATCACGATTTTGCCCAACCCATAGCTCGGAGTAGCGAGGGGTGGAGCTGCGAGACTGGGGGCTTATCTGCTGGCTGGTACGCTATGCGTCGCAGAAACTATGAGACTTGCGGAGCTACCGGTTGGCCGGTATGTCGCCCAGCATACCAGCAGGGAGATTGCAGATTCACCTCGGAGCAAGTGTGTTGCTCCTTCCGGTAGAGTGGGGGAGAGTGGGACCCGCCGCAGAGGTTGCAAACTTACTTGCTGGCCCGATCGCTGTCCATTGTCGAACGAAGAAGTTGAAGGCAGGCCATGAGACTGCTGGCTTACTTGTTGGTTGGTGTGAAGCCGTCATATCAACTGGAGCAGAAAAGGGGCCGACGACGAAGATTGCTGACTTATGTGTTGGCTGATGCACTGTTCGGCCGACCGACTGAGGTGGCCGGTGGCGAGCCTTGAACTTGCAAGCTTACCTATAGTGAACAAATTTGGGGTTACAAGCATTGTGGAGTCTGAGATTGTTGCTGCAATCTAGAGGGTCGTTAGGAAAGTCAACTTGACCGAGCTGTTGCACGCTCTGGCCACCATTGCGGGGCCCTCAGGCAATCGAAGATATCAAGGCCCTCTCATGCGAGTCTGAGTGCACCTCTCCGAGATCTGAAAGGCTGAAACTTTCTCCCTTTGCCCTTCTTACTCTAAATCTAGTCTATTGGTTATGAGAGGAAGACGGCAGGCGGGATTGCAACCCGTAATCCGTGCCAAGGCCTTTGTGGGAGATTGCCCCACCAATTGTGGGAGCTCTGCCGGAACCTGGGCGAGGTTCTGGAGGCAAGGAATTGTCAGGTATACCTCCTTCTGTTTGTATTAACCCACTACATCCCTATTTGACTATCTCCCTTTAGTTTGACTGTTGTATGCATGTGTTCCCCTATGACTTCCTTTCTTCTCAGGACCCATTCAAAACTGGATGGAAGGAATGCGTGTGTAAAACTCAAGTTTCTTCTTATTTTGACTGAATTGGGGGGAAGGTGGGAGGAAGGTAGTTTGTATGCGTTTGACCAGGTCAACCAAAGACTAGGCATTGTTTCTAAGCTGAATGGCCCAGTGCTATGTTTTATTGGTTGTTTTCTGAAGGACCAGACATTGTTTTTAAGCTGAATGGCGTGGTTGCTGTGTTTATTTCTGAGGGTCTGCCTGGCTGATCTTGATACCAAGCATTGTTTCTAAGCAGAATGGTTTAGCATCTTGATACCAAGCTTGGTCTGTCTGTTTCTTTTTGAGGTTTTTGACTGAGTTTTTTTCATGCTTTGAGTGACTGGAGTGATTTGAGATGAACTAAACATTGTTTGTAAGTTGAATGGTCCAGTTCCTTGTTTTATTTCTGTGGGAGGATTTTTGGTGGAAGGCTAAGCATTGTTTCTAAGCAGAATGGTTTACCCTGAGGCCACGCACATAAGCGTAAACTGAGTATAACGGGAAATACTTTATTTATATTTGCATGTGAAGTGGTAGCTGGACATTGTTTCTAAGCTGAATGCTCCAGCGTTAAGCCATAGCACTAAGAAGAGAAGGGAAAGTACAGAGTATAACTGGAAGTAATTTGGGCAAGTTAAGCATTGTTTCTAAGTTGAATGGCTCAGTTCCCTGCCCATGTTTCCCTTTCTTTTGCTTTGGATATTAAACAGTTCAGGGCGGCTGGCATTGTTTCTAAGTTGAATGGTCTAGTCATACGTGCAAAGAAGTGAAAAGTAGTTGTGCAACCTGTTCGTGTATATTCTAAGGCATGCTAGGCATTTTCTAAGTTGAATGGTCTAGGTCTAGCACCATGCCATATGTAAGTTGGGTATAAGAGATAAATCATTTGAAAGTTCTATGAACTATTGTAAGTGGAATTAACCTTGGGATTGGGTGAGAGTACTTACCTTTGTGGTTTGGACTTGCATATGATTGAGTGAGAGTTTTACTTAGTCTCAGTTTCAACTTGACAGGTAGTTGCTTTAGTTGCTCGCCACGTGCCAGAGCTATAGGAGTTAGTTCAATTCTTGCATTTTCTTAGCTAAGTTCAATTCTTGCATTTTCTTAGCTAAGTTTTTTTACTTAGGTCAATTCTCACATTTTTTGGGATCATTTGTTATTCTCGGCTTTGTATAAATCTTGGAAAGACACTTCTCCTACGGGAAGCGCTGTCGAAATTTCTACAAAACCAACGAGTTAGTCAAGGCTTTGAAAGTTTCATGTCTGGCTTAGTAAAAGTATGAAAAGTGATGTCCAAATTTTTGCTAATTTCAGGGAGTTAGACAAAATTTGACTTTTGGGAGTTAAGATCATTTTCAGATTTTGTATTTAACTTAGTATAAATTTTGGAAAACTACTTTTCCTACGAGAAACGGTGTCGAAATTTTTGCAAATCTAAGGACTCGGTTAAATCTAAGTCTTATGTTGAGTTCTTATCCGACTTAGTATAAATGTTTCGAGTGAACGAGACCAACGTTGCCTCCATAAGGGGGTCGGGTCCAGGTTGAGTAGGCTCAGTTCTAGACCACGACTGGGGGTCTTAGAGCCTTCGAAAAAGGTAAAAGTGAAGTAGCCACGTACCTTTCCATGTTCTGGGTTGAGTTTCATTCCTTTCCCCTACTTGGTCCCTTGCTCCACTCCTCAACAAATGTGCAAAATGTGAATGAATCCTTGGTCATATTGACCATTGGACCGGCCTGCCTTCTGTTTTTCAGCCCCCTTAGTCTTTTCCCTGACACGAGCGACCACTTCACCATCGTACAGACTGTGCGGTTAAAACCTGATTCTAACCAGCTATTAGTGCAGCCAACATCTCTTGCTGCATGACTTCTACTTCGGCTACAATCAAAAGGGAGTTCCGAAGGGACAGCGTTACAGGGTCGAGTACGGACTAATCTATAGCTCCAACTTACGTAACTCCTCTCCCCTTGCCTCTAGTCTAGCTTTTCTAAGTCTTTTTATGTCTCTCCTTTCTTCTACTTCCCGCAACACCGTAACTGTTCATGGAGAGCATCGGTTTCTTGGATCTCGTAAACCTTATCTGACATTGGTTGCTGCTGGCTGACTTGCAGGCCAGCAGATTGACTAATGGAAGCCTGCGATATTCCCTGACTGACACCAGACGAAGATGCCTGAGAGGAGACTTGTGTAGAGGTGGTAGCCATGGCTGCCTCAGCATTTGCTCTAGCCTCTGCTGTTATTGCCGGTGTTGGTGCCCTTCTGACGTTGGTCGCTGCTTCCCTAGCCCTCTGCAATATCCCCCTCTCTTCGGCTTCCCTTTGCAGCCTCCTTTCCTCTCCTTGTTCTAACACTAGGAAAGTGGTCGGTCGACTGAGTGCTTGTCTTCTGGTTAATCTCCTATCGTCCTCCTGTAGTTTATCAACCCCACTGTCATCTCAACTCGTGAGCTACGTGTGGTCTACGATCGGCACTAGTGTCCTTGTTGGGACCTACCGCAGCATGGTATCCAACCAACTAAAATAAATAAATAAATACTTGGTCCAGTTTGTCAGTAAGTAGCCAAGCGGTACTAGCAGATAATCTCATATTCCTACAAACAATTATATTCCTACTTTTTACTAGTTTGAGACAAATTGCAATGCAACAAGGATTATGTACTACCTATATGTAGCTATTTATCAGTTGTTAGCAGCGTTCATCACAACTAACTAATCAAAAATAAAATAAAATTGTTTGCTAGTTGTGCATGCAGAATGGAATTTTCCAATAATAAATAATTGAAGTATTTATTGGTATCCTCCCTCCCCCTTTATCCTCTCGAGTTGTCACTTCATGTCAACGTTTTGAAGCTCTGGTTCAGCGGCGTGTCTGAAGGTGTGCAATCGGCCCACCCCTGTGCCCAGGAAATCGTTTATGACCAGTCTTGCCCCTTCTTTATCCTCATGTGCAACGAGCCTTACATCCAGTTGATCCGACTGATCAAGAGGTAGTCTAAGGACAGCCCCCAATGTCATTGAAATATTTTAATGTTGCAGACAGGACGACGACCACAGTCAGGATTCAAGTCGAATCCGCCATAAATATTTATAGACGGTGTGGTATGCGTTTCGTGTAGGTCCCAACGGGTTGTTATGGTGGTTGTGACCCGAGTGCTTCGTCGAGGGCCCTTCAGAGACGACGCCCGTCTCCCACCATCTTGCTCCCCAGGAAGAATGTCGACTCTCAAGGTTGAGCGCTCGCGACACCGCACAATGAGCGGACTCTCAAGACAAGACTCACATCCTCGCGGTAAGAAGTAACGAGGAGGGTAGATAAGGTAAGGAGCAACGTACCTCATAGTGCTGCCCCCAACCACAAATTTCTCACTAGTAATCTGACGTGCATTTATGATGACCTCTCGATGCCTCGGCACAACCCACAATGCAATGCAGTTCCACCTCGGCTTAACTTGCCATGTCAGCAAGCTCTCATCATCCAACATGCACCCCTATGTTGTCACATAGCCTTCCTGGCGCACCCATATGACCCTGGGTTGCCTCTCGCCGACGCATAAGCGCTATGGTTGCCCCACCATTATCCAGCGAAGCACCAAACAGCTATTGCGAAGGCCGCCAGCGGAGCGGCTCGAACCCGCTCCAATACCAAATTGGAAGGAAAATGAGCAATAGCGAAATGACAGATTCCAAATTGCAATATTGAAAGCCAGAAAGTCCAACACTGTCTATAAAGCATAATTGCACTGATATTACACTAATGGAGAACCACAATATTGAATCCGAGCGTCAATGAGAGCATACTGTCGCCATCACCGACATATAAGTATCCAAAGCCCTTCCTCGCATTTGGCGCTTGGAGCCCAGACTACGATCACACAACTACTATCAGCCTACGAATTGACAATGCAACTGTTGATGTCAGCAGCGGAACGGTCGATATAAGATCACGTATCTCAATTGCGTCAGGAAGAGGGCCGATAATGCCTATCACAAAGTCATCTGCGTATCGCACATAGCGAAGACGTCAAAAGTTCGCGTCTGCCACTTCGTGCTGTCGACCCTTGTAAAGACCAGTTACGTGCCCTCACATCATCATCTACCCACATCTTCTTCCTCATACACGAAGACCACCACCACCGGATGACTCAGTCCAAGCCAAGCCCGACTACAGGGGCTGGCCACCTCTCGACGCTCGGGCGCACCCGCACCTCACATTAGGGCAGCAGGCAGCCCGCGACTACACACTCCTGCAGCACTGCCGCTCGCAAGTGCAAGTGCCTGATTCAATCCCCGGGCACCCGACCCTTTCCTATACGGAAAGTGGCAGGTGCTTTGCCTTGCCACGCCCACTTGAGATCGAGTGCCCAGTAGCTTCAGTCTCGGCCAAGGTGTCTGCGCCTAGGCCCGTTCAGACAGTGGCCTGCTTACCCCACATTGCTGGAAGGGCCTGGAAGGCTCACAAATCTTTCCCATTTCTCACGTGCAAGGCGGATGTAACCAACTGGCGTGTGGCAACTGTCTGGCATCGATGAAGATTTCCAAAAATTTACGAGTTCAGAGAGCTTGAGGTTTAGGGAGCCCACCTTCACTTAGGGCGGACACAGGCCTCCTGCGGGGCCGTATGCCAAGGGGTCAAATCCTCGCACAAAAAAAAAATAAAAAAATAAAATCAAATGAGAGGTTTGATCCAACAACTCAGCCTGACCAGACTGAATACAAGATGCCCTCGGGTCCAGTCTGACCAGTTCCATGAACGTACAGCAAATCAGACAACAAGTGACAATATTCAACAATGGAGAATTTAGTGGTGTACATGGTGCGAGTCAAGCCACGGACGGTGCAATAAAAGCATGTGAAATGTCTCAGCCGAGATCCGCTTGGCGGCGGGTGTCCTAACCAAAAGAATAAATGTTGAATCCCAGTCAAAAAGAGAGTGAACCAATATCTAACAGATTTGGGTCCAAGGGGCCCTTCTTGCTTGGGCCCGGTCCCACTGGGTCGCTAAGGGTCCCACATAGGCCGTGACCGAGTCCCAACCAAGAGGAGTCTCACGTGGACCTACTTTCTGCCTCTGCCCTACTGAAAAACGAATTTCAGAGAACCTATAGACTCTAACCGTTCAGAGACGAAAAGACAAAGCACTATAGGACTCGGCATTCAAAGCAAGATACTTCGCTTCTCCATCCATCAGGTGAGTAAGTAGTTCACACACTCAAACAGACAATCAAGACCACAGAGGAGTAGGAAAGAAACTGAGAATAACCCCCACAGGACACTAAATACCCTGCGCACACATACATGGGCATCCCGTATGTGCATGGCACTTACTTGAGTGGCCTGAGCTTTGAGATGAATAAAACTCATCTCCCCCTCATATGGTCCCGTTGACCCATGTACCGCTACCCCTACACTAGTGTCCTATCTCCTAGGAGGGCCTGACTCCAACACCCAAGTGCAATGCCGGATCCCCCGCCGATGCAGAAGAACAAATCAGCAACTTGCAGTCCATAGATGCAGAATGGCTGCTTTCTCTCAAGCTCGCCTACTTGAGGGAAGCGCTAAAGTCGCCAAGTGTCTTCTTTGAATCAGATGGCAGGTGTGAGTGCCTCTTACTGTCGCCTCTCTTAAATTGTTGCATGAAGCTGGGTTAGGCCGACGTTCGGCCCAGACGGACCGGGCCAGACGGATGGGGGGGGGGTCCGTCCGGCAAAACTAGACGAGCCAAAAAACATCCCAGGAATGTTTTTTTTTTGTTTTGAAGATGGGGTTGGAGTGCGCTCGTTGAGAGAAGCCCGAATCCGCAGAGAAACTTGTGAAAG
>BFEA01000006.1:4382943-4400196 GCA_003427395.1 Chara braunii | reverse complement strand
AAGTAGACTTAGCTACACCACTTGCCCACTGGTCGACCTTCTAGAAGACCTCTGGACCCTACTTCGATTTTTGCCCTACAGGTCTGTGGTTCGAATCCCTTACTTCTCTGGTGCCTACGATGACCTACCTGCAAGTGGCTATCCTACAGGTCACAGGTTCAMGTCCTACAACTACACAGATATTGTACACAGGTAAGTTGGGGAACTAAGGATCGAGCCCTGGGACCTACATCAGCTACTTCGAATTGGGGAATACCGTTTCACAAGAAAGTCGGGAAATTTCCCAAAATAGCAATTGGCAAGGCAGAGGCTGAAGGAGGCCAGTACCGATTGAAGCAGGCATGAAACAGTCCACTACAACTATATATCTTGGACTACAGTGCCAGAGGCAGTCAGTTGTTCATTTCGCAAATTTCTGGAAGCGCTGCTGGGAGCTTGTGCAGACTAGCGACCTGGACGAAGAAGAACGCTGAAGGGAGGAAGAAGACCAGCACCCTGGCTGCAACAGACCACCATAGCCAGGAGTGAGGAGAAAGTGTTTGGCGGCCGTAACCGCCCGTTTGCAGCGAGATATACCGCAGAGGCATTCAGGGTAGATCTGGGACATTGTAGAGAGAGGGACAGCGAGTGAGGAACAGTGCAAGTGAAAGAGAGAGAGAAGTAGAGTATAGAGAGAGAGAGAGCGAGAGAGAAAAGGAGGAGGAGGAGGAGGGAGTCAGGTACATACCTGAGGAGTGTTGCAGCGGTTGAAACCACTTATTCTTGAACTTTTTCAAGTGTTTATTATTGTGCTTTGAGTGGAACTTCGAATTTGCACTGTTCATGGACGCCGCTCAAGCTTGTGTGAACATCATCTGAATGTTCTCAATTGGATGTTGTATTTTGAGTTGAATCTTGCGGGGTTCATTGCACTGGTATCGGAGCTGGAACCCATTGCACTGTGGTGGTGGAAGAAAGCCGACAAGGCATAAGGCCGAGGGGTGTGTGTGTGTCGGGGTTTCACTGTAGCAGGCGAGAAGAAAGAAAAAGGTGCTGAATTAAGATTGGTGCGGGATCTACGTACCTGCAGGAGACCAAGATCGGCGGGGAGTGGCATCGTAAAGACCCAAGTGAAGTGCTGTCTGGCCTCATCCCTGCCTGTTGAATCTTTTTGCTGTTTTTTTCTGTGAAAATTCCATGTACGTTCTTGGTGATGACTGCTGCTGGTCGAGTACTGAAGATGTCATCCCGTCAAGTTTGAGTCAGACCCCGAGTCAGGTAGGTAAGTGTCGAGAGTAGGAAGTGTCAGGTCTACGTGATGAGGCGACAGAGCATACTTACTGTTGTGTTGTGATCTTGCCATGGATGATTACCCAATGTTTGCACTCCTCTTTCTGTCCGTTATATGGCGCCCCCTTTTGCAATTTATTTTTTCCGCTGGGATTCCACCGGACCACTAGGATGACCATGGTCACAAAGTTCGGCAAAGTGACTAAGATACACAGCAGAAGAACAAGCGAAAATAGATCGGCGGCTGAAAAAGGAGGAGGAGGAGAAAGCAAAGAAGATGGAGGAAGAGTTGAAGAAGAAAATGGAGGAAGAGAAGAGGTAGATAGAAGAAGAAGATAGAAAAAGAGACGCGGACACAACTGGAAGAAGACAAGAACAAGAGTGAACGAAGAGGAGAAGTTGAAGCAGTGTGTGCAGGCCGGAGAAGAGGGTATGGTGGAGTATGTGCTTCCTTAGGCAGAATAAGCAGGATGCAGTTATGAGTCTGCCCTGGAATTGAATCAAGAGGATGCTGCAGTCAAGGCCACTCATTTTGATTTTGAGTCGATGCGGCCTGAAGATGAAACGAAGGAGGAAATCGAGGCATTTGAAACACAACTGCAGCTAGTTGATGAAGAGGAGAGGGCAATAATGATAGAAGAGAGAGAGGAGTTGATCAAAACAAGGGTGGCCACACAGAAAAGGAGAGAATATGGAGAGAAGAAGAGATTGAAGGAGGAGGGAGAAGTGTTGCGAAGGAGGCTGGAAGCAGAGAAAGAACAACCAGGAGATATGGACAAAAGACCCACCCTCCCCACAAACGTCGTGCTCCATTCCACACGGGAGACCGCTGTGCTCCAAAGAACCCTTGAGAGGATGAAGGCGGTGCAGGAAGAGATGAAGTGCAAGTGGATGCATTTTGCAGTGGCTGCCTTCAACGGGATCAATGAGAGGACAGCCGCTTACGCGGTCCAGCTAGAGGAGATGGCTGCAAAAAGATAGCTCGTACCATCACCGAAGAGAGAGCCTTGAGTGAAAATGGAAAGGTCATGGGAGGAGGAGAGCCGATCAAGAGGGAGAAGATCAAAGTGAAGCTCCCTGACACGTATTTTGGAAAGAGAGAGGAGAATTTTGATCATTCGGAGTCGACAGTCCAATTATACACGTATGCCCAATGTATCCCGGAGGAAGACAAAATTTTGATGGCTTACTTGTGTCTAGGAGGCGCTGTTGCGGATTTCGCAGGCTGCAGTCGTGATATGGTGACTTACTCGAAGAGAACCGCTCTCAATACCTTCCTAGATGCGTCGCGCTTCGAAGACGAGACTAAAGCCATGAGGACTGCTGACAAGCTTAACAGCATCCATCTTCGAAAATGGAAGAGTGTGTCGGCCTTGAAGGCCACGATGGATGCGCTGTTACAGACCCCTGATCATGGACAGACTCCTGAGCAAATTTTGAACAACTTTGCTAGAGCTCTCCCGGATCCCATCAAGAGCAACCTCTATGCTAAGGTCAAGGAGGATGGGATGACCTACGACTAGTTTAGCAAGATGGCTGTGGATGAGGCTGGATTTCTCCAAGAAGCAAACTGTCATTGGTACAAAGGCTTGGAGAAAGGAAAGCATTGGAAAGGTAAAGACTATTGCGGGGAGTATTATAGGCAAGCACAACCGAGTAGTGATGTTTCAAGAAGTTGTGAGGCCCTAACTTATGATCAAATTGAGTGTAGATTGGATGAGGACAGTGGTGAAGTCCAGGGAGGTGATTTTGCTGCTGTAGTCCGTGGGGGAGGACGAAGAGGATAGAGGAGGCCGCGGTTGGGGTGGAAGAGGACATGGCTATCAAGGGGAGTGCAGCAATGGAGATTGTGCAGATGGAGGTAGGGGTTATGGACCCCCACAAGGTAGCACCGACCGAGCCCCCCAACATCAAGGTGGGGGTAGAGGAAATTACAACCTCGCCAACAATGGCAATTCAGACGGCAAAGGAAGGGCACCGAGCAAATGTCCATGGTACCCTGGATGTCCAGAGGGGGAACCATGGAAGGAATTGAACATGACCTACGACTTGTGGGCCAAGAGACTCAAAGAGGGGACCTGCAACAAATGTGGAGAGGCATGTCATAGCATCCCTTGGTGCCCTGAGTTCCGATCGCGGTCAAAAGGCAACAACCCGTAGGAGTGGCATCCACTCCTGCTGGGCCTTGGGTACATCACGAGAAGTGCGCGCTGCAAGAGAAACCTCCAACCCGAGGACCCCGACGGCATAGGCTGATGTAGGCCCCCACCTAGATGGTTGTCCGGAGACTGTTTGTGCTAGGGTCTCTCTAGGTGGCTCTCTCGCAGGCATTGGTGATGAGTTGATCACTCGTTGGCTTGCCTGGGCTGAAATGAAGAAGAGAAGAGGGCAGCTGATTTTGGCAGATGTAGAGATTAGCCAAATGCGAGTGGGAGCTTTGGTGGATAGTGGCTCTACGCGCAGTTTCACTAGTAGAAGAGGACTGAAGAAGTTGCACTTAGGAATGAAGGTGCAGAGATTGAGTGAGCCGGTAGTGAGTAGACTGGCCGATAATCGCGAGATGCGAGTGGAGGAGTACGTCGACGGGATCAAGGCAGGTTGAGTGAGCCGGTAGTGAATAACTGGCCGATAATCGCGAGATGCGAGTGGAGGAGTACATCGACGGGATCAAGGCATACTTCCGGGATCAAGGCATACTTCCGGTTCGAGGAGGGAAAAAAGGTAGAGAAGGTTTTGCATTTCCTTACCCTTTTAGTGGAGGACAGACTTCCCTTTGATCTGATTTTAGGGACTAACTGGGGAAAAGCAGCCATGGCAGATGTCAAGTTGGGCGAGCATGAGTGCTGGCTGACCAGTCCCACCGGGGGCAAGAAAAAGATAAGGCTGTTCCACGAGTCCGGTCTAGAGTCCCACTTGTCTGTTTGTTGTATGAGTGCCCTTGCGTTCGCTCGACACATGACAAAGGAGAAGTTGGAAGATCAGGTCTTTGTGGCCTATGTGAAGGGGCACTAGGATAGGCATGGGGCATCTGGGTAGGTCGGGTTTATTTGAGTTGGTAAGGGGCACTAGGATAGGCAGGGGGCATTTGGATTTGGTCTCAGGTCACAGTTGTGTGTTTACTTGCGTTCTGAGGGCCTTGGCTCGATATGTCCCCATCGTCTTTTTTCGATTTCTAGAACCTTTTTGGTACTATGACTTTACTAAGGCTTGGTAAGGTTGGGTCCTTGTCTGATGAGTTTGTGGTCTTTCCGGTACCGCGGCGCTCCGTCTTCGTCTGTTTCCGACGTCTTTTGTCGCTGTCCCCTTTGGTATGTATGTCCAATTGTTTACATAGGACTGTTGACGACATTATTAGGCACTCACCGTGACGAAGACCCTTGAGGAGTTCCGGTTTCGACGACCTGCCGATTTGCTTGACATGGATGTTGACGAGATGGGCATGACGCCTACACCCGGTTCAAGGTCTACAGACTATGCTATTCTTATTAGTTTTAAGCCTGCCAAGTCACATTTGGGAGAAAGTATCTGATGCGTCGTGTTACTTGTTTTTACTCGTCTATCTCTCTTCTATGACTTCCTCCTCCTCTTCCTTTTGTTCCCTCTTTATCTAAGGAGTGTCTTTCCCTTCTGTCGATCGCCGATGTATCTAGCATTGGTTTGGTTCGATTGATGTCTTGTCATATTGTGTTGTTAGGTCCCTGTGGATGGACCGTTTGAAAGTGAATACTATCGGATGTTTGCCTGTTGCTGAGTGTTATGTTTCACCAGTATTTCGGCATGAGAACCATTGTAGACAAACGGTTTCGTCGGAGTTTCACCGACTCGTTAGCAGGCCGCGGTTGGTGCCCCCACCTTACGGTATCAGTTGTCGGGCAGTCCTTGATGCTTAACCACAATAGGATTAAGGTGGATTATCGCTTACGGTGTAATCAGTTAGGGATTTTGCAGACTATTGAGGGTTCAGCCTCCTGATGAGTCGGTGAAACTCCGACGGAACAGTTTGTCACAACCCCTCATTTATTGTCCTCTTCTCCCTCTCTGCCTTTATACTACGAGAGAGTGACACCTTGCTCGCTTCATCTTAAAGTTTGTCACTCGAAGACGTATTCCGATCGTTTCACTCATGTTTTTGGTTTTTGCTTTGTGTGGTTTGGTTTGCTTTTTTGTTTAACGAGCGAGTATCTGGAGATATGGCGGGTGTGCAGCCCACCCGGGGTTGTTTCCAGTGTGGAGCGCTGAATCATTGGATTCGGGACTGCCCACAGAGGACTGGTGGCTTTCGACCACCAGCTACTAGCGCTAATGCCATTCCTACTGGTCCTCCGCCGCTGGTGCTACCCCGCACGGGGGGGGGTTTGAATGTGTACATTCCACCTCCGCCTAGTACAAGCATTCCTCCGAGTATTAATGCGCCCACGGCTGGTTACCAATTGCAAGCAAGACCTGGGTGGAGGAAGGCTAACCAGGAGCGTTTGGACGCAATGTACAACAAGTATGTGGAGGATAAGCAAAAGGACCCCCACTTTTCAGCCCTGGTTAACCCCCTCAACCCTGAAAAGTGCATTGGGAGATCATTTTTTTAGTTTTTTCAGTTTTTTTTTTTTGCTCTGTTTTATTCTTGGTCAAGGTTTGTGTGTGCCAAGTTTGGTGTTTGTTGGGGTTTTGGAGTCGACTGTTTTGGCTAGCCCTGAAAAATCCTGAAAATCCTGAAAACTAAAAAGAGTGAATTTTGCATGAAAACACATTTTTGCCTTGTTGTTTTATAGGTTTTTGGATTTTTTTTTCCAATTTTGTTTTTGTAAGTAGTTAGTATGATCTCCACTCTATGAATTGGTGGCAAGTTTGGTCAAAATGGCCTTTGGGTTTTGTTATAAATGGCTTGATAAGTGGTCTGAAAATTGAGGCCTCCGTTAATCGTCTCTCGAAATGTAAGGAGGAGGAAAAAGCAAGGAAGATTAAAGAGGAAGAGGATAGGAAGTCCAGGAGGAGCGGGAGGAGTTCAAATAGAAGATGGGTGCTAGATTAGACGAGAGTTTGGATCTTATAGATCTATTGAAGGGGAAGAAGGCTGACTTTGCCATCAGTAGCGGGATGGACAATGAAGTATCTCGTTGAGAATGAGGAACTTGGAAAGAAGGTGGAGGGGATCAACTGTTTGCAGGCCGAGAATAAGATTGCTCATCTTCGACAAGAGCTTCTGGAGTTACGCAAACAGTTTTCTGATAGCAGGTCCGATGGTGATAAGATCTTTGCGCTGAAGCAAGAGATTGAGGAGCTGAGGGGGTCAGCCCTTGTCAAGATGAACTTCAAGCGAGAGATATCTGGTTTGAGGTCGGAGATCAACTCGTTGCGGGAGCAAAATATGGATGTTATGGACGAGGCCAGAACATGGAAGAATGAGGCTCTAAGGCCTGCCAACAAGACGGGGAGTGTGGCTGTCCACACTCCGAACTGTCTAAATCGGGGAACTCCTAAACCTCGTTGGACAAATAACCTCAGAGAAACTGATAAGTGGAAGGAGTAGCAGCGATAATGTAGAGGCTGATGCATTGAGGAAGAAGAGGGTGAAAGCCTTGGCACAAGTGGAGATTCTGAGGAGGAAGAAAGAAAAAAGCCGAGAAGGAGGTCCTACGATTACAGGAGCAGCTAAGTAAGATGACTGCAAATGAGCGGGTGAATGAGCCATCTACGGGAGGTACGAATCTTAAAAACGACTCGAGGCTGTCGCTTTAAGATCAGCCATAAAAACAGGAAAGCTTCACGTGGAAGACAAGTTGAAGGGGAAATACAACCTATAAGTCGTTCCGCCTTTATCGAAGAGCAGGTCAAGCAGCTCCGTGTCTTGAAGAAAGCAGGGCTGGAGCCCTTGTGCAAAGATGCCGACATCAAGTTGGGACGTATGAAACCTGCCATCATCGAACTTGTTGAGCATCGAGCTAAGCTGACAGTTCCATCTGACGAAGGTGGCGATAAGGGTAAGGAGCGGGCCAGCTTCTCGGTCCTTGAGGTTGAAGACGATGAGTCACAAAAAGGTTTGGATGGACCTGGAGATGGAGATTAGAGGAGTGTTGAGCTATGAGAGGGTTTCTTGGATGTGGCACGATTATTGCCTTTGGCCGTTGATTGTCGTAATAGGAGATGTGGGTTTGTTGAACCATCTTCCCTTTCTTCTCGAGACGTCGGTGGAATCGCTGCTGCTAGTTCTTCAACTCCGGTTGGGGTTTCTTCTCTTCCTTCTTCTCCTCCTCCTCCTCCTTCCTCTTCTTCTCCTTCTTCTCCTCCGTCTTCCTCCTCGGTGTCTACCGCCTTCTTTCTGTGAGATATGGAGTTTAATGCTTTCTTTCGTTTACTTGTTGTATACCTGATTTTGGAAGAACAGATACCATGGAGCAAAGGACTGAAAGGCTATCTGTTGAAATTGTTGAGTAACGATTTTGATTTTGTGAAATGTGAGGGTTCTCTTGTTTATGCCGTGGCCTCGCCATGGACTAGACACATGTATGTTGGTTCTACCTCTCGATCTCTCCCAATTCGTTGGAATGAACATGTGTATCGGGCGTTGAATCCTATGGTGGTTGAAAAGGGATGAAGCAATCATCGATTATATGCTTGGCTGAGATGTGGTCGCATAGGTCAATATGTGGCTATTCCTTTGTTTCTTTGCGAGGAAGTGGACCGTCTACATCTGGAGAAGTACACGATTGGGTGGTTGAACCCGCATTTGAATAGTAGAGATAAAGTGAAACGGTCAAGGAGAAGGGGAGCGGGAAAGCGGGAAAGGAATCGGGCTCGCTGAGATTCAGGGGGCGTTAGAGTTCTACCCTCCAATCATACTCACTTAGTCTTCCATTCAGCTACTGGTATCGTGTCTGCCTGTCTCTCCTCGATTCTAGATGACTGTGTTGCAAAAAAGGTTTCTTCGGCGGGGATTGCATGGGCAGGAGGAGAACGATGGGCTGAAAATTATAAAGTTATCAAACGGAAATTTGGTTCATCCGTGGTTTGGATGAATGGATGTGTTGAGCTGTTGAGGCATGTGAGGGGATTGTTTCAGACGGGGAATTATTTGTTTATTTCTGCGATTGTCCCGTTTTTGTCCAAGGCACTGATCCTAAAACCAACCTTGATGAGCCTTCTATCTAAACCTGGGTCTCAGAAGGAACTGATGAACTGGGATTTGAAAGTGCTCATTTCAGCTTTTTTGGCCATTCGGAGTTTTTCAGAGATGCGTACCCTGTATCAGCTCCGTATTATTGTGTTCGGGGCTGTGAAGAGAAGGTTTGGCTTGAACGTTAGGCGCCTGCTCGTCTGATTTACGTATGATGATGACTTGACCAAACCTGGCATTCGATCCCTTTGTGCTAACTGGGTTATGAAGGCGAAAGTGGATGAAGAATGGCGAAAAATGACGGTGAGAAGGATGAGGCTGGTGTCGTTGAAGAACGAAAGTGTCGGGGATCTGCTTTTCAATTTTCGTACTTTCGCTATCAAGTCGCTTTGTCTTGCTCTTGCGCTGCTCTCTCACACCAGTTTCCTTTGGTGGACAATCATGTATGCTTTCCACTTAAATGACTTCGATGAGGCTCCCGACTGGCTTCGGAATAACCCAAATCTCGTTCGACCTTCTAGAGATGATGTGATTGGAGGTGATATGATTGGAGCTGATGTGATTGGAGCTGATGTGATTGGCCGGTTGAGGAAGCAAGTGGAGATTTTGTTTTTGGGGCTCGACTTCGGGGTTCCGAAGGTGCATCGTAGGGATTTGCAGGGATGTTTGAGTGCGTATGGGGGGCAGACTGAGGATTGTTGTACCGAGAATGATGTAAGGGTTTGGAGGGAAAGGTTCGATGGGTTGGTCCTCATGCCCATCGATCATAACCCTGGGGACACGTTGGTGTGTTGTCTTGTGATGCACCGGCAAGGTATGGACAAACTGTTTTTGATGAACAATGGTTTCCGTACACATAAGAATGACACGTTGGTGTGCTGTCCTGTGATGCACCGGCAAGGTATGGACAAACTGTTTTTGATGGACAATGGTTTTCGTACACATAAGAAGGACGAGGGGAACGTGCTGAGTATGACTAAGGAGGCGTATGTGGAAAGTAGGCTGGGACTGTTGGGGAAATGAGACAATAACGGAAGACTGGGTAAGGCATACACTATTCTGAAACATAAGGATGTGAATAGATGGCAACCGATCTGCCCCTCATTTATGAGGGTAGTGTGCACGCCTATAGCAAGGTTTCACGGGCGGTCAACCTAATGATATGGGAACTCCCAATGCGCTCCAACTTGAACCTAAACTGCACTGATCTGCTGGTTAGTTCGATGGAGAGGATTAACAAGGATTTAAGGAAGGGAGAACGGTTGTTGACCGTTGCTTTCGACGTGAAGGAGATGTTTTGCAGTCTCCCTCACGGCTCGATTAGGAAGGTGGTGAACTGGCTGATTGAGTTTTGGGAGGAACATGAGATGCACGGTGTTATGTTAAAAAACCAGGGTAAGGCAACAAAGTTTTTGAAAGGGAAGTGCAAAGATGGATGGCAAAGTGTGTCATCGTTCATTTTGATCTGTAGCATACCTTTTTCTTAGTTGGTGGTAAGGTTCTCCAACAAAGAATGGGGATTCCTATGGGTAAACCATCTAGCCCCGCTATTGCATGTCTGTTGTGTGTCTTTTCTGAATTCTCCTTCCTAAACTCTTTGGGGAACGATCTGAAGCTCATTCATGGGGTACAATTAATTGATGATGTCTCCATTTTTATCAAGTATCGTGAGGGGACGCTGCTTCTCTGGCGAAAGCACGGTCCATTTTGGGAAATTTTGAGTGTTCTTATTACCGTAACTTGTGCACAAATCGTTCTGACTGTTGGGACTTTCTTGGGTGCTTGGTCAGAGTCTTCGAACGACCGATTGGAATCAAGTGTGCCGCTATGCACGAGAATCATAGGTTGATCTTTGGCCAGGGGGTGGTCTTTCAGAATCTCCAGGATAATTGTTCATATGTTGGTAGGCAGCAGGAGATGGATGTCGTCAGTTCGTTTCTGCGTAGGGCAAGGCAGTTTACAAGCTTGCCCACTGCGGAGACAGCCTTCCTGACCGCCTTCCTGCTTTCGTTGAAGGTGGAGTTGAGATTGAGGGGGTTCCATGATGAAGTTTTTGACAGTTGCCTGAGGATTTTTTCTTGAAGTTTACAGCTGGATTTGGTCTCAGGTCACGGTTATGCGTTTACTTGTGTTCTGAGGGCCTTGGCTCGATATGTCCCTCTTCTCTTTTCTCGGTTTCTAGAACCTTCTTGGTACTATGAGGTTATTGAGGCTTGGTAAGGTTGGGTCCTTGTCTGATGGGTCTGTGGACTTTCCAGTACCGCCGACGCTCTGTCTTTGTCTGTTTTCGACGTCTTCGTTGGCTGTCCCCTTTGGTTTGTATGTCCAATTGTTTAAATAGGACTGTGGACAACATCATTAACCACGTGACGAAGACCCTTGAGGAGTTCCGGTTTCAGCGACCGGACGAAACATGTCGGGTCATCCGCCGATTTGCTTGACATGGATGTTGACGAGACGGACATGATGCCTACGCTCAGTTCAAGCTCTACAGAGTATGCTATTCTTTATGTTTTTAAGCCTGCCAAGTCATGTTTGGGAGAAAGGCTCTGATGTGTCATGTTACTTGTTTTTACTCGTCTATCTCACTTCTATGATTTCTTCCTCTTCTTCCTTTTATTCCCTCTTTATCTAAGGAGTGCCTTTCCTTGATGTCGATTGCGAATATATCTGGCTTTGGTTTGGTTCGATTGGTGTCTTGTCACATTGTGTTGTTAGGTCCCTGTGGACCGACCGAATACAATCGGATGTTTCCCTGTTGTTGAGTGCTATATTTCGTTTATGTGAAACCAGTGAGTGAAGAAAGTGAAGCCAAATAGAAGACACCACCCCAAGTGGAGAACCTGCTGCAAGAGTTTGCTGATGTGGGAGAAGCCCTAAGCGGAGTGGTAGAGCGGGAGATCAAGCACCGGATTGAGATAGATCCCGGTAGCAAGATTCCCAGGGCCCCGGTTTATAGGATGTCTCCCAAGGAATTGATGAACTACGCAGACAGCTAGATAAGCTGATTGAGAAGGGGTGGGTAAAGCCCAGTTCATCACCGTACGGTGTACCGATTCTGTTCGTGCCAAATAAAGAGGGTGAACTGCGATTGCGCATTGATTACCGGGGATTGAATGCTATTACGATTAAGAATGTTGAACCGTTGCCCCGGATTGATGATTTGTTAGACAGCGTGCATGGATGTAAGTATTTCTCCAAGATTGATTTGAAGTCTGGGTACCACCAGATTGAGGTACAGCCGGAGGACCAGCACAAGACGACCTTTAGGACTCGCTATGGACACTACAAGTTTGTAGTGATGTCGTTTGGATTGACTAATGCCCTTGCAACATTCTAAAGATGCATGAATGATTTGTTTAGAGATTGGTTGGATAAATTTGTTGTTTTTTATTTGGATGATATTATGATTTTTAGCAAGAGTCTGGAGGAGCATCAGACTCATCTTCATCAGGTCTTGACTAAATTGCGTGAGTCTAACTTCAAGAACATCCCGAAGAAGTGTGAGTGGGCTAAACGCCAAGTCCTGTATTTGGGACACCTGGTAGATGGAGATGGAGTCAAACCGGAGGACGCCAAGATAGCAGCAATTTGTGATTGGCCAACCCCGCACACGCTGACCGAGTTGCGGTCGTTCTCAGGAGTGGCCAACTACTACCGGAAGTTCGTTTGTAACTTCACTTCCATTGCTGCTCCCTTGCGCAGGCTGCTGCTGAAGGAAACCGTTTGGAATTGGGAGACTGTACATCAGCCTTCAAGAAGTTGAAGAAGTTCCTTATCGAGTATCCGATCCTCAAAGTAGCAGATCCATCCTTACCGTTTGTTGTAACTACCGATGCTAGCCAGTATGGCATTGGCTCTGTTATCCAACAAAATGATGGAGAGGGGTACAGGCCCATTGAGTTTGTCTTGTAGGCTCCCTAGTGATAAGGTTGCAGCCTCGACTTATGAGTGTGAGCTCTTCGCCCTTCGGCAGGCTCTGGACCATTGGCGACATTACCTACTAGGGCGCACTTCAGATCATGAAACTTTGCGTTGGTTGAAGACCCAGGCCCGGATGACTCCTAAGTTGACTAGGTGGGCTGGGGAAGTTGATTAGTTTGACTTTGAGTTGAAACTAGTCAAGGGTAAGGACAGCGTCGTCGCTGATGCATTGAGTAGACGTGCAAATATCTTTGGTGCAATTCTAACTTACCTAGATGCTGGCACAGATCTGCAGCAAAAGATCAAGGCTACATATGTTGATGACCCCGTGTATAGTACGTTGATAAAGACGGTGCAGACCACACCTCAAGAAGTGCCTGATTTCAGAATGGCCGATGGATTACTGTTTGAGAAGACTGATGTGCATGATGGGCTTTGCAGACCGTGTAGTGAAGAGGTACACAGTCTGATCCTAGGGGAATGCCACGATACTGAAGGCCACTTTGGTTGGCGGAAGACCTATGCTACCCTACTTAGATCGTACACGTGGCCAGGCATGAAGCATGATTGCGTCACCTACATCCAAGGCTGCCAAGTCTGTCAGAGGAACAAGAGTTCCACGCACCCACTCCTTGGACTGTTGAAGCCCCTGCCTATTCCATCCGGCCCCGGTGAAGCTGTATCTATCGATTTTATGGACACTAAGGTCAAGAGTAGTAGTGGGAAGAGTCAAGTCATGGTCGTAGTTGACCAGTTTAGTAAGTTTGCCGTTTTTGTACCATTACCTACTGAAGTAAAGACAAATCTGGTCATCAAAGAGTTCTTTAATCATTGGGTCAAGGATTACGGTCACTCGTTGAGCATAGTTAGTGACCGAGATACCCGGTTTACAGGGGAACAATGGCAGCAGTTAATGAAGGTCCACGGATCTAAGTTAGCTATGTCATCTGGATGCCACCCTGAGACAAATGGCCAGACTGAGCAGATGAACAAGGTCCTATAGCAAGTACTGCGTATGTGTATAAGACCAGACCAGGTAGATCTGGATGAGCATCTTCCCGAAGTAGCTAGTGCATATAATAACTCGGTTCACCTAGCTACCTCGCGGACCCCGAATGAGCTGCATAGAGGCTGGAGTCCCCGACGTCCCATAAACTGTACGAATCCGGATCAGATCAAGGGTTGCCACCTGGCACACGTGAGTTTGCCATCCAGTATGAGAGGGCTGAGAACATCAGTAAGGCCCAACATCAGATTATGGAACAGGTGAATAAGCACCGCCTTTCGTCACAGTTTGCGATAGGTGATCTTGTCTGGGTCAAGTCTAAGGAGTTCATTCCCGAGGAAGGGATTTTGAAGAAGTTGCTACCTGCCTACAGAGGGTCATGGCAAGTGCTAGATGCCAAAGGTGACGCAGATTGGACCGCCATACACCATCGAGATTCCACCCCCTCTGCACACATATTCCGCTTTTCACGCATCTAAGCTCCTTCCCTACGTGATTAATGATGCATTCCCTATGATTCCACCTGATATTGGCGGAAGCTGTGATGTAGAGAAGATTGTAGTTGAGGATACCTTTCGTACAGGTCGTAGAGGGAGACCGCAGAGACAATACGAGGTCAGATTTGCTTATCAGGATCCCAGCGAAGATCGCTGGTTCACCAGGGATGAGTTAGTTTAGATAGCCCCTCATATCGTGCCATATTATGAGCGGGCACGCCGAGGATTGAACATCTGTGACCGTCGAAGTTCTGATTTTTCTCGAAGGACCTCGAAATTAGGCCGGCGGGAGTGAATGGATTCACGTTGTAAGCTTTCCCAGTCTCGGTTCTAGGGTCTGTAATTACCACAGTCCAGGCCGCAATAGTTTGGAGTCTTAGGGCCTGTAGGATCAGACACCGCAGGTCGGTAGGCTACAGTACCGTACAATACTCGTAGGAGCACGTCAAGTCCCCAAAAGTACAATTTTGCAGCAGCCTCACAAGAAATTCGGGAAATTTCCCAAAATAGCAATTGGCAAAGCAGAGGCTGAAGGAGGCCAGTGCAGGCACGAAACAGTCCACTACAACTATATATCTTGGACTACAGTGTCGGAGGTAGTCGGTTGTTCATTTCACAAATTTGTGTAAGCGCTGCTTGGAGCTTGTGCAGACTAGTGACCTGGACGAAGAAGGACGCTGAAGGGAGGAAAAAGACCAGCACCCTGGCTGCAATAGACCACCATAGCCAGGAGGGAGGAGACACACCGCAGAGGCATTCATGATAGATCTGGGACATTGTAGTGAGAGGAACAGTGCAAGTGAAAGAGAGAGAGAAGTAGAGTATAAAGAGAGAGAGAGAGAGAGAGAGAGAGAGAAAGGAGGAGGAGGGGGGAGTCAGGTACATACCTGAGGAGTGTTGCAGTGGTTGAAACCGATTATTCCCGAACTATTTCAAGTGTATATTATTGTGCTTTGAGTGGAACTTCGAATTTGCACTGTTCATGGACACCACTCAAGCTTGTGTGAACATCATGTGAATGTTCTCAGGTGGATGTTGTATTTTGAGTTGAATCTTGCGAGGTTCATTGGATCTGTGTTACATGTTGCATCTGCAACAGGCTGCACGGGCCCCCTTTCAGGCCCGTGACGTTTTCAGGTCAAACGCCTGAAAACAAGGGCCTATAGGCCCTGTGTCGTTTCAGCCTGAAAGCCTGAAAACAAGGGCCTACAAGCCCGGTGTCGTTTCAGGCTAAATCAGGGCCTTTTTGGCCCTGAGTATTTTCAGCCTGAAACTGAGGGTCATTTTTAGGCCCTCATCAGTTCGACCCGCCCTGAAACTCAAGCAACAAACCAGGGTTTTAGCACAGGCCATTTCAGGCCCGTTTTCAAGACAACCCCTGGTTGAGCTTCAACGCCAGGGTCTGGCACGCTTTGGCATTGGCAAGAGCAGCCTCCTGGACGGGCCAGCACTATATAGGACTGGCCCGCCCTGCAGGCCGAAGGTAGTTCATAGGTACTTCCCAGGCAGGAGGTAGTTCCTAGGTACTTCCCAGGCAGGAGGTAGTCTTCAGGATTTGGCAGTAACACTCTGGAGGAGCGTTGCAGGAGTAGTTGTAGCGCTAGCAGTAGTCTTCAGCGCTGGGCGCTAATAGCGTTAGCAGTAGTCTTCAGCGCTGGGCGCCATAGGAGCTAGAGTAGTACTAGAGAGAGAGAGAGATTGGGCGGAGGCCAGGGATACTTACTTGCGGCGCCATAGCTCCAGCTTCGCCTTCGAGGCACCTGCAGCACAACGCCATCTTCACAAGTTAGTACCTGGCATATGAGAGAGAGAGAGAGTTCTTCTTCCTCTTCTCAGTCCACCATCTCCCTCTCACCCTCTCACTACCTGACTTCACTGGATCAACAGACTACGAGAGAAAGAGAGAGCTTGGTGACATTTGGATCCAGACTCGACATTTGGGCTTCATACATTTTGACAGGGATTATTTGGGACTTGTGACAAAGACTTGGTGTTGACGACATTCTCATCTATCCCCCTCTTCTTCGTTTGTTCCCCTCCTCTCCGTTTGAGCATGATTAGGGCCTGGCGCCTTCTTCCTGTGTATAGCACCAGGTCTCTTCACACCTTGTGATGAGAATGATGTATGTTTAGTCTGCGTTGCAACATTGATTGGGCTAGTCATTGATATTCTAGCATTCTGCTACGCTATCTTGCACTACGTGATAAAGGTCAGTCTCGGTCAGGTCAGGACTTGTATCTAAGTCTTCCCTGCACTATAAAGCACCATATGTATCAGAATGTACGCTGCTTGTTGAGATTTCACTTGCATTGCATTGTCCATTCAGTCATTTTTATCACATTGCGGATCCTCGGTTATTATGTGCATCGCCCAATTGGGCATGTAACAATCTGCCAGAGCAAGGTTTTCCAGCTTGTTATCCAAAATTCAAATGTGAGAAAATTTAAGACTTGCTGGCCTCGAAAAGAAGAAATGGAGAGAGAAAGTAGCAGAATTGGATAAGAGAGGATAAAAGAAGAGTTACACAAGTTGGAAGACTTGGAACCAATTTCTTCCCCCTTTCCCCCCCCAGCTTATCTTCTTCTCCCTTCCCACTTCATAGACTAGACCTACTAGTACTACTACCCCTCCATAGCCATGGAGGTCTTCTTCCTCCCTCTCCAGCGCCCTCCTCACGAAGAGCTCTGACTAACTTCACCCTCTGGGTGGACCTGCAATATGACTCTCGGGTGATGTGTGGCCTCACTCGTTGTGACAGTAATATACTCGTGCAACTGGACCTCCAGCCTCCCTTGGTCAAGGTAGTACTGCCTCCTCCTGTGTGCTAGGCCTATTGAAAGTTCCTGTATTTTGGTGCGAACATCATTGCAGCCTACAATTCTACTTCAGGGCCCGAATCTAACCAACAAGCACTAGGTATGTGCCCTGACTACCGACGACCTTTTTGGAAGCTACAAGGCCCTTCTGAGCCTATCGGGCCTCAGTTTGGCCTACCCGAGTTGTTGGAAATTCCCTACCGAGTACTAATCAAACTCATGTCCTTGCCCATCCTGGCCTTTCTTCAGTCCTAAACCTGTAGTTCCCTTGTTGCCAGACTGCCCCTTCCTGGGATACAGAAAACACAATGTAAGCACACAATTAGTGCTCTGCATAGGGACGCATGCAAGCAAACAGTAATCTCACCTAGGGACGCATGCAAGCAAACAGTAATTTCACTCCAAACACGGAAATCTCTGCAAATCAAACCATATGCAAGCAAAATCGAATGAATTTACCGCTAGAACATGGAAATGTACACTGCGAAGCTTGTTTGTTCGTTTTTGTTTGTATCTATGTGTTTGTGTTTGTGTTTGTGTGTGTGTGTGTGTGTGTGTGTGTATGTGTGTGTGTGAGAGTGTGTGTGTGTGTGTGTGTGTGTGTGTGTGTGTGTGAGAGAGAGAGAGAGAGA